>JAHWFP010138044.1:0-10073 GCA_023313725.1 Lithobius niger | reverse complement strand
CGGGCTGTACTACACTAGGTTCCTATCACGATTTGTATGTTTTAACTGACGTTGCTTTACTGGCTGACTGTTTCCAAAGTTTCAGAGGTTTTTGCATGAAACAATACCGGCTGGATCACTTTTATACCTTGCCCGGATTGAGTTGGGAAGCTGCGCTGCACATGACGGGTGTTAGGTTAGAACTACTCACTAGCGTAGATATGTACAATTTTGTAAGTAGCGGAGGCAGTGTATCCATTATCCCTAAAAGGTATGCCAAAGGAAACAATCTGCTTTTAGAAGGCTTTTATCCGTCCAAACCGATCGTCTATATACTTTACTTGGATGCTACAAATCTGTACGGGTTTTGCTTGAGTAAGCCTCTGCCATTTTCAGGTTTCAGGTGGTTGACCGAGGAATAGCTAGCATCCATTCAATGTAACGAATATACCCGAAGACAGCACCATGGGTTACATCGTTCAGGTGGATTTGGACTACCCCGTGACGCTCCACGATTCACACTCGGATTATCCCCTGGCTGCAGAAAACATCGAGGTCACCCGAGAAATGTTGTCACCTTTCAACGCAGAGCTGGCTCCATCTTCCGTCACGACGTGCCGTAAACTAGTACCTCATTTGGGACCTCGCAAGGACTACATTTGCTACCATAAGAATCTCGCCTGTTACTTGAGACATGGTATGATTTTGACTAGGGTGTCCAAAGGGGTCACGTTTACGGAACGGGCATGGCTCAACCCGTTTATCGATTTTAAAACTGACAAACGAAAGGATGCTACAACGGAATTTGAGAGACACTTCTACAAGCTATTTTGTAATTCGATCTTCGGTAAGAGCATGGAGAACGTACGCAAACGTGTAAACATTAAATTAACGGTTGACGAGGCCAAGGCCTTACGGTTCATGAGCTCACCTTCGATGGAATACTTTGATGTGTTGAGTCAGGACTTGGTCCTTTTTAGAATGCACAAACTTAAGGTAACTCTGGATAAACGCATATATGGTGGTTTTTGCGTTTTGGAACAATCCAAACTGGTTATGTACAACTTTTTTTTACGATTACTTGAAACACAGGTACGGTGATAAGTGTAATTTGCTTATGTCAGATACAGATAGTCTCATGATAGAGGTTGAGACGCCAGACGTTTATGCAGACATGAAAGATGCCTTACATTTGTTTGACACTAGTAACTATCCCACTGATCATCCATTGTATAGTGTGCATAATAAAAAGGTCTTGGGTACGTTTAAGGACGAGACAGGTGGATTACCTATTTCGGAATTTGAAGGTCTAAGATCGAAAATGTATTCGTTCGAATGTGCTGGTAATGTTAAGAAAGTTGGAAAAGGAATAAAGAAGAATGTATTAAGAGATACTGTGACGTATGAAGGATATCGAACCTGTTTAACCGACCACACAACCTTTTTTTACAATCAGGTAACCATCCGTAGTTACAGAATAAGGTTGGACTCGCAATCTCGCATGTTACGATTCGAAACGCTTTGTACTTTATGATGGCATACACACGGTTTCTTACTTTCACCGTTCTACTAGACAACCAACTTAAACAGACGTTGTTCCTTGTGTAAATAAGTGTAAATACTATTTCATCTGTATATAGATTCTCCATTACGATTTCAATAAACACTGTCAACCACCTTTCCTGAGTCATTGTTTCGTCTTCTCTTTATTGTTGTACACACTGTAATGAGTGGTTATGACATGTACAGGTATAGACAACCGTCTACCTTCAATTACGATGATCTATAGACACCATTATTTTGCTTCCCAGTCATTTTTTTGCAGCAACCTTGGGGCAACGCCATCTTGGACCAGAACTGACGTCATACCACCTGTGACGTCACTTCCCTTATGGCACCATTTTGAAGCAACCTGTGGCCGCCGCCATCTTGGACGGAAAGTGACGTCATCGTGACGTCACATGACCTGTGACGTCACTTCCGGATAGGGCTCTATTTTGCTTCCCCACCATTTTTGAAGCAACCTGTGGGCGCCGCCATCTTGGACCGGAAGTGACGTCGTCGTGACGTCATCGTGATGTCACATGACCTGTGATGTCATAATGTTGGGCCGCAACGCATTATTACTACTGTCATTGTTGTAGCCATGCTATTCTATCGCTGTAGCAGGCATGCTGGTAGCATGACCATAACATGTTTATTTCCTACTTGTACTCTGCTAGGGCACGTGATGCCGTAGGGGTATCACAATCATACAGCGTTACCGTCTCCCACTGTTTGCCGATTTGGGTAGATACAAGCTCCTCCCATAAGGAAGTGAGGTATTACTCCAAGCTGGCAACAACCCCTAGAAGCATTCTAAAGACCCAGTGCACTGACAGTTGCTACACAAGACAATGTTCACCTCAGCCTCCAGAGGCTGAGTACTGTAGCAGAAAATATTTTCGACACAACTTATGTACTACATTGTCAATACACAACTCTTGCGATGGTTGAACTTGTATATTAGCCTACCCACCGTCTTTTCAGATGTTTCAACAATCGTCGGGCAAGAACGATCGTCACGTATTTCCTTTAGTGGGTGAAGACCACTGATACGTAAATTTGACCGAACCAAGGACCAAACGACTGGGCTTAGTAACAACTGTGGTATGCAAATGTTGCATTTCTTTTATTTGATGCCGTGAATTTGGTGTATTAGGTGAATTTGAACAGGTTTCGTTAGTAAAATAAAGAAGAGCCCTTCCTTTTTTTTTTCACTGTCATTGGTGTTCGCCCATTAACGGAAAGATCTGAGGTTCACCTTCTAACACAGACGACGTATTTAACGCTTAAGTCTCAAACCAGTGAAAGCTAGTCCACAATTTTCGTAAATTTTCCACTGCTCTAAAAAAAATGTGTTGAATTTCTTCCTGCTGTCTTTTTTAGGCGTCAATAAAAGAAATGTACACTAGTTTCATCACAATGCTCTGCCCAGCGGCGATTTGAACAACCACGTGCGTAGAGCATGAGTAGTCTTAAAGATTTTAGAAGGCCCGTTACTACATGTCTCATTTTTTGCCATTCCAACACACTCGCAGTCTTTCTGCCAGATATATTCACACTAAATGCTGAATTGCTGGTGTCGATGGTGAAAATTCCCGAAAAGTGTGAACTGGTTTTTGCTGGTTAGAGACTGAGCGTTAAATATGCCATCTGTGTTAGAAGGTGAATAGGTTGACTCTCAAAGTAATCATAGCCATTATGCTGTTATTACAAATGTGATGTTCGTGTTTAGGCAAGTATTATTGGTGTCTTCTTTTTATTTGGCGTACATCTAGCGAGGGGAGCATTTAATTAATATACGTAAGACTGTAGCTAGCTACAGCACTGGTCTTCTGGTGTCTTAGCTTGTGGGGATCGTCTTATCAATCTTATTGATTTTCCAATTAAACTCTATAAAGTAGACAACAATGAGGTTTGAAAACAATACTTAAACGGGTTAATGATATCATGGACACAAAACGACTTCCTGCCCTGAAAGGCCTCCCTTACAGTGTAGATCTACACAGAGCAGGACTAGACTCAACTCGAACTATGTAGACTGGACGCGGACTTACGTTTGACTTTTAATATCGTTAGAGGTTTCATGCCTTTCTTTGACCCTTGCCCTACCAAAATCACCAGGGGTGACTCGTTTAAGTTGATGGCAGCATCGGCACACCTTGATTCTAGGAGGAATTTCTTTGCTGTGAGGGTGGTTCACCCTTGGAATTCCTTACCCGAGACGACTGTCAGTGCGCATATGGTGGAACGCTTCACCACACTGCTGAAAAAATCATGCCTTAGACGTTTATTGAAGCGGCCAGCTTTTGTGTAGATTTTCCGGTAACTACTCCCCGGCGACTTTTAAATACGCTTTAGTATTGGAGTCGAGTAAGTAGCTTTGCCCTACGTAATCCCTACCATTTTATACATGGTTAAACCCAATATTATTATTTATTAAACGACAGCAGTGCGGAATGTCCAATTTGAAACTGTAGTACTCCTGCTAAATGACCGTACGGCCATTAATTGATTTTTTTGCATCTGCTTTCCCTGTGATGTACTACTACGTGATATTTCTGTTACAAATTATGCTGGAAATATTCCGGTTAGCATCGTAATCTCAGAATTACGCGGGAAAGTTCGCTTGGAAACACCAAGGTTAATTAACATGTCACAATATAAGCATGAGCACATTTCCAAGTCGACTTCCCGAATACATGGTAGGGACTGCGAACAGGCTTAACAGACGATATGTGGTACGTGTGACAGCACCGCTAACTATTCAGCGACATTGTTTCCCTCATCCCAACCAAAGTTAATAGCTTAGCAAATACGGATTTTTAGTAAAACGTTTCTAACTAGAACAGTTTAAGCACGAGCGAGGAAGTGTCAGCTTTTACGGTGAGGTATTGCTACGTGGTATTTTCATGGCAAACGCTGCTGGCAATTTTCGGATTAGCGATTTTTCAACTTCTAAGGTTATTTCGGGATGGAGATGGAAAAATTTGCCTAGAAATTCTTAAGTTTATATTTAACACCAATTTGACATCTACATGAGATATTTCCAGGGCGATTCCCGCTTCCCAATTTACCTCAACCCCCACCAAAGTTAATGGCTTAGTAAATGCGTATGTCTTAGTGAAGCCTTTATCACTAGAACAATTTTGGAACGATCCAGGTAGCTAACTGAAAAGAATTTTTGTCTGAAGTGTAAAATATAGGTGCTTTCGAAAGCATCATTCAGTTGGCGACAACTTTACTGAAAGTACATACTAAAGCAGCACTATTATTTTTTTACAAGTTGCAGTAAACTAAGAAAAAATCTTTCTTTTTAAGGTAGTCTCCAATTTTTTGTTATCCACTTGAAATTTTCCTATGTTTTGATCAGTGAATCGTTTGTATTGAATTTTGTCCTAATTATAAAAGTTTCACAGCATTTTTATGCCAATTCGTTATGTTCAGATTGCAGATAAAAAAGAAACAAAAAACAAATGATCCATTAAGTTTAATGGATGTTTTAATACATAACTTTTTATCACAGTTTAGTGTTTGACATAGTATTTTTTTTTTAATTTTAGTTTTGAACGTGTAATAATAACTTATGCTATCGTTGTCGTAGTCGCCGTAATATTAAGTTTTTCGTGTTCTATCATTTTCTTTTACCTATGTCATTTAATTCCTGATGAGAGTAAATTACGAACGTGTTGATGTTTCGGTTTTTCTGTCCGTATTTCGCATTATTTTGCCGTATTGTTGTGAAAATTAGGTTAGGTTGTATCGAATCACATCGGGCAGGGAAAGTTTTACCTGCATTGGAAGGAGTTGTTTGTCGCTTTGTTAGTGTTGATAAAGTTAAGATTACTCTTCGCCATAATTTCACGTATAGCAGAATTGTCAGTAGAATTTTCGGATCAAACAGTTTTCTACACTTAATTTTGATAGTTTTCGTTTTCCTACCCGAGTTATTTTAAGGGGAAATACAACCGACATCGTTCCTCCATCGGTGCCATCTTGTTGTAGGCAGCGGAAATTTCATTTTGTTGTAACTCGTCGACTGTATCACACGTACGTTCCACACCAAAAAATGGTTAAGCAAATTATCAGAATATAGTATGCGTTGTTCCAAATGCTTCAGTTCACAAACAAATATCACGTCTTTGGAAATATGGCTGAGTAAGCTTTAAGGATAAAAATGGGTTCATTGAGGATGTGATACAACCATGTGATTCACAATCAGCTATCTTATTCTGTTGGCTCACTGTGTGTGATCCAAATTATAAACACATCTAAAGTGACGCATGGCTAAAATTCGTCTATTATTAAGAAATCATGGCAGATATATTTTCTTGATTTTTATTTCAGGCATGCCTACGAGTTAATTCATGATGAACGTGTGTTTTGTCCCAACAAAAATAGTAAAAGGTTCGGTTGATTTTCAGTAGCTATCTTCTATCCTATGGAATTAGAGGCAATACAACTAACGTAACCCTAAGTATAAATAAAACAACACGTAAAACCACTTGCCCTAACGCAAGATAAACTTATTTCATAGTGAGATTCAACCGCAAGTCAACTAACCTAACCTATCCTTTAATTTCTACAACAAGACAGAACAACACCAAAAAGTTAGCTGGTATTGTTTATAGTGCTGTTGATATTACGATCTGGGCCAGCTGTCTTTTTCCGAATTTCACCTCAGAACAATACTCATAGGTGAGTTATTGTACATAATAAACTTAATTTCGCAGACAAGCACTAAAATTAGTAATTCATATCGATATACCCTATACTTACAATTTCCTTTAACTGAAATCTCGGAAAAAAGACTAGCCGTTAGGGCGCCCGACTTACTTAAAACGAAAATGAAATGAAACAACAATGCTTCGCACGAGCCTAGATTGAGTAATGAATAATGACAATTGTTTAGAAGCTATAAAAAAAACCACTAATGTCGATTTCATTCTTTCAAATAAGTTATTCTTTTTGTCAATTTTGGTAGTGGAGCTGATAATCACCCTTGGTCAGCGTTCCGTAATAAACTGAACTGAAAAACGTATTGCAGCTCAGTTTAAGCTGCAAAATGATGGCAGCATACCGTCGTTTTCATCACTTTCATAGTGGAAGAGAAGTCACAGATTACCAGCGTGTTGTCTAGTTGTCTCGGATGGCTCCATGGTGCGAAGTGTACATTTTGGAGACAACTACGCACGTCTTTGGTCATGGAACGTTGATGACGACTGTATAGAGTGCGCCCAAACCAGAAAAAAAGGGGTTATGACGTGGCTCTTTATCATTGAAGCTAGTAAAACTCAGAGGGGTCAAAAGTTGGCAGGAACCTTAAGCAAGATATATGGTATACGCGAGATAAGGAACGTTTTTACTCGGCGGAAATGACGGAAATGACCGCCGGAGTTTTCTCTGGAAATTCCTTTCACTATGCCTGAGCTGGATGCTGAGTTGTTTGTCTGCAAGGATGGCGCACCAAGGTCTGATGTGATCGCCTACTAGGATCCGTGTAAAGCTCGTAGCACACTACTCCATTCCTTACCGTTCTGACGACTGACGGCAACGGATGGTCCCGCGCATATAGCTTCCGTCGCTCACCATTTCAGTCGGTTCTGCTGAACTTTTAAATCTGGTCGCTCCCAAATTGGCAATGCAAATGAAGAAGGACTTGTACTGACCTTAAGTAGGCATTTGAATAGAATGTAGTAAATTAGGTATTACCGTAATTCTTTACGCTCGGGCATGATAACAATTAGGTCCAGAAGGCAACGGAAGTAGGTTCGCATCTGTATTTAGTACGGGGAAGGCATTTTGCGCAGGTGCGTGGAGGACGACGACGGCGGTCGATTGAGAGTAGGTGGTAAAACTTCTCCGATGCGATCAGTTTTTGACTGGAAGGATTCTACCTCGACAATCTCGTCCGTCAGCCAACGGGTCGTCATGGTACAGGACAGAGCAGTATACGCGGCTCTTCTAATTTACATAGTTTTATCCAAACAGAAATTTGACGGCCTGTGATACGACTTGATTGAACTGAATGAAACAGTAGGGTGCTTCCAGCTTTATTTTCAAGGTGGAATGCGTGTAACTCTGCTGCACATACTCAATATGTTAGGTGTTCAGGCGAGTTATCTTCATGGTATTATTCCATCCTGGACCCAGTGCAGAAGAGGTGGAGATAGACAGGTTGTTGTAGACCAGCTAGAAGTCCAATGCTCTCATGTATTGTGTGGTAAGATCTTTTACGGCACTTGGTTGCCAAAAGACTTCAGTAGCACTTGAAGAAGGCGAACTATCTGTAGTCCGCTATCATGTTCACCTCAAGAGTACCGAGTACGTCATCATGTTGCTGAAGACCGGCATCCAAAAAGCATGGTTTGCACGATAAGCAGTCATTGATGGGTTCTTTGGCATCTGCAGCACACGTTTTTTTTCTGTTAGTTGCAGTTCGGTTAAATGTATCGTATTTTTATCATTTCAAATATCCGTACGCCATAGGCATCCTTGAGTCGTTGCTTTTGTTGCCATCCTGTTGCCAAAATATTAAGAGGCGTTCCTTGAGATGCCGGAGGGATCTAACGAAATCATATTAGAATTACAGGAAATAAAATGAGGAAAACGGTATCGTGTGGTTTAATTTATTAAAGGTTATTGACCTGAAAAATTATCAAAGGTTTTTTACCTGTAATCTTTAGAAGGGGGTGACAAACGTGGATTAATTTTAAAGGAAGTGTACAATTCGGTATACGGCAGTGTGTAAAAGTGTTTTTACTCATTATTAACAGTTTGAAGCTCCGCTCCATTTTGTAAGATGAGCAGAATGAGGGTTTTCACTACATCGTCTCCGCATGTCCTCCTATCCACTCGGTCAGTATTAGCTCGTGGATAGGGTGGGAAAGAATGACAAACTCGTGATAGGGTTGAAGAGGATGCCATGTCGTCTGGTCATCCGGAACAGTACATGCATGGTGAACGTCAACAGACAGGTGTGGAGTGTACTTGCCGCTCACTCCTGCCTTTTTTTTTGCCAGTACTGGATTGAGCTTCGTCTATGCTCCATTCTGGTTTGTCCTGACCTTTAAACAGTTTTCTAGCTATTCAAAATTCCTGGCCAAAAGTAGTTTGTCAGGCATTAGGCATTCATCTGCCCATTCCCGGAAATCAGCAAAGATTGGTTTGCCTGTTTGCTGATCCAAAGTCAGGAAATTTCAGCTCCCCCATCCCCCCTCTGCTGTCCCGTCCATGGAGCCACTTGAGATAGGAACGTTCGTTGGTATGACAAAAACAGCTGTTTAGTTTCGGTTTGCAATCAGTTGAAAGAAAACAAGCAGCAAATTAATCAATACACTCTCAAGCTATTGGCATATAGCGTGAATGGCTAGAAATAACTCGAATATGTACCAGAGGACTTACTGCCAAGTGCCCCCCACCGGAGAGAGCCATTTACCACACATGAACCTTGGTATGGTGAAAGCAAGTGATTAAACAAGTTTTTGTGTCTGACAAGAGAGTCAATGGCACCAAATGATGGCAAAACAATTTAGGAAACGTTTCCCTATTGTTGCTACTCAGGATACGCTCGTTTCTATGCCAGGTTATTATATTGTTAGAAATGATCGTTTGCATAAAGGTGGTGGTAGTGTCGCTGCCTACATTAAAAATGAGATTAAAGCTACCACATTATTTGCTTCCGCAAATGATAAGGAAGACTTTGAACAACTTTGGCTTAATGTTCGTATTAAAAACAAATCACTTGCTTTGGGGATTGTGTATCGACCTCCTAACATCCCGCTTTCATCTCTCCATTCTGTTGAAAATTCTCTTTACACTTTTGCATCTGACATTGGCGACGTCATTCTAGTTGGCGATTTTAATATTAATTTATTAAAACCTACTATTCCAGGTGGTCAATCCCTACGTAATGTTTGCACCATCCATGACCTTGATCAGTTGGTAACAAAACCTACCTACATTTGTAACAATGCCAGATCTTTGCTTGATCTTGTAATGGTTAGACAAACTGACTGTATTAAATTTATTGATCAAGTTATTCAACCTGGTATCAGCCATCATAACTTTGTTTATTTTGCATATGATATTGCAGTTCCTCAAGATAACGTTTCTTATGTTACTACCAGGAATTGGAAAAATCTTGACGTGAACTCTTTCCGTTTTGATCTCTCTATTGCACCATGGCAGAATGTTTGTCAATATCCCAACATCAACGACAAAGTTGTTTCACTTAATGCTATTATCCTTGGTTTAATTGACAAGCATGCTCCGTTTGTTACTTTTAAAGCTAAAAGGCCTAGTGCTCCCTGGTTAACTGATTCTATTAAATCATTCATGAAAAAAAGAGACAGAGCTAAAGCCTTGTTCAACAAAACTCAAAAACCACTCCACTGGGAAAATTATAAAGATCTGAGGAATAAAGTTAAAAAACTTGTACGTAATGCCAAGGTGCACCACTTTGATGATCGCGTGAATAATGAGAAAAATTCTAATATGTTTTGACGCCATCTCAAGCAACTTGGTGTACATGGTACGCACCAGTCTGGTAT
>JAHWFP010138043.1:0-13524 GCA_023313725.1 Lithobius niger | reverse complement strand
CGTCTAAAATTAAGCTAGATTATGACGCAACATCTCGCACGATCTACGCGATTAGTACGCGCAGCAGGCTGTTTCTTTGCAACCTGAATTACTTAGTTAAATTTTCAAGGGCACTCCATGTATTATCCATTTTAACAGATTAGACATGTTAGCGATTGCCCATACTTTTCGCTTTTCAAAAGCTAATATTTTTCTCACAAGTTAAACAAAGAAATCTTCTCAAATTGCCACCATTTACATTATTATCAAAATCGTAAGCGTGCGAGGTGTCATCATCAGCATCGGAGAAAGCAATGCCATCGAAGAAATGCCTCGTCAATCGAGTGGTGCTTCTGCAATCCGGATAATGAAAGTCACTGATGGTTATATAGGTGGGCTGTTGTCCTTAGCCGGTTTACCAGCTAGGAATATTAATTAGAGCTTGAAACTCCCTGTCATAGAGAGTAAAGACAATATAATTAGTTTTGGCGCTGTTTAAGTTTATTTGATTTTCCTTAAGGCCAAATGACAGGCTGTAGCATCCACAGCCATTTACCGCTATCTAGTTCTGTATAGCTTTTACTTTCAATACGCGAAGGAACACACGAATAAATTTCTTTTCATGAAACAAACAAGCCACGTGCCTCCTTAATCATTTAGTGTAAAGTTGGTGCATGTACGTGCACCAGGAAGCAAGCGGTAACGTTAAATAAAGAACCTTTATTTATAATATTAAAGAACCCTTTTTTTTTAAATAAAGAACGCCCGTCTTGAACGCAGATTTTGAACCGCTAGATGAGCGCCATCTAGTGACAGTGATATCGTTAACCTTGACCGTTTCTTCCCTGGTGCACGTGGACGCACAAACTTTACATTAAATAATTAAGAAGACACGCGGCTTGTTTGTTGTCTAAAAAGAAATTCTTTGCGCATTCCTTCGCCTGTTGAAATAATCAAGCGTTACATACAACTAAATAATGGCAGACGGCGCTAGATGCGGCAACCCGTCATTCCGTGAAGAGGCATCTTTAAACCTGCCGGAAATAATATTCATGTCAATTAGAACCTGATGCTGAATCAATGCAGAGTCAGCTGAATTTAATTACTGCAGTGTCATCAGCAAATGACCACCAGACGCAGAAGATTCAAGTTGCAAAAGTCTTTAAAGAATGCAGGAACAATAACGGTCCAAGGATGGTGCCTTGTGGTACTCCACACGTAATGATTGTGCATTTAATGCAGTGGTCCTTGATTTTAATGGCTTGGGATCTTTCCAGCAAATACGTTTTAAACAAATTCGTTGCCAACTTCTCATTCCAACAAGGTCAGGCTTGTAAAGCAGTCGCTGGTGGGGAATGGTTTCAGATCCATTAGCAGTCATCTAGAAAAATTCCAGTTTAGGTGAACTGCGTTGGTGAATTCTAGACTAGCACCTTCCATGGCAACTCCTTTTTGGGAAACCAAAGTGATGTTTGGGAAAAATTTGCTTTGCTCGTGCTTTGCTTGTTAATGTATTTTTCATGCAGGCTTCAAGTAAGTAAATTTGAAATTAGTGGAAACAGGGAGACTGGCCGGTCGTTACTAAGATAGTAAGAATTTCCCTATCCTCTGTTTTAAAAATAGGAGTAACTATGACTTTCTTTAAAATGTTTGAAAAGGTTGCATTTTCAAAAGACAAGTTAAAAAAAAATGATAAAATGCAATTTCCAGTAGTTTTGTTGTCGTACATTCATTTAACGGTAACCCCATCATGACTAGAAAAGCTTACTTTCTTTGCGTCTGGGGGAGGAAAGTCCAGATTATTTTTTACCTTGATGGGGGCGGGGAGAGGCAAGATTTTTTAGGGTCTTGTAGGTGAAGGAGGTATGGTACATTTCTCGATCACGAGTTTAATTCCCCCCCCCCCCACCGCCCTAAATAATGACTATTCCAGTCGCTTGAATGAATTAAATGTTGGGCAACCTTATTTAATTTTTTAACTGCCTGTACAAGGTTCCCACTAAAATAATGAAATCAATTTTCCTGAGTTTTCCAGGTTTACCAGAGTAGATGAAGTCATTTTCCAAGCTATTTACTGTAATTTTAGGAAGGAATTTTTTTCACACATTTTACCATTTTGATCCTTTGCACGCTTACAGACGCATTTCATCGCTGTGTGTGCATGTGCTAATTTTCTAATAATTACCATGAGATCAAAAATCTAAAAGACTAATGCGGTAAAACTTAAAATTAATTATTCCAATAGATCGCCGAAGCAAATTTTTGAGATACGAGCCCAGAAAATTATAAATTGTGATGTTAAAATACGAGAATCGTTTGTGACGACACAATCTTTAACTTGATGCTGTTCCGTACACTATAATTCCCAAAGCCAACTGAGATAGCAGCTACGTTCCTCGCTGCGAAGAACGCAGCTACCACCCCAGCCGACCTTAGCGCTGGTAAATGCGCGGATGGCGATCTGTGTGTGGCTGTTATAAGGCACGTGGAATGTTATAAGGCATGCTGGGTGTACCTTTAATAATGTTGAAATAGACGCCGTCAATGTTGAGAATCTTGGTATTCTCGCAATGCAGTGACCGCCATATCTGGCAGGGATTTTACTAGCTCTCGCTGTCGCCTTCAGTGTATGTGGAGTTTTTGTAATTGTTCTTGGCTACAATTACAGAAAAATATTTAAAGAAGAAAATTCAACTTGTGAAAAAATCTTAACCACAGCAGTTGGGATGTAGACTAGATTAGGTGAGTATGGGGTTCTTTTCTTAGCTGGGTTTCTCTTCTGGTGTATTTGGTTTTCGCTGATGGCTAGCTTATTTACAATTTGCCTTCATATTATTTACAGCCTGCGATTTATGTCTACTTATTTATCTTCATTATCGTTTCCCGCATATTGCCGTTTCGGGAGCCAAGCACGCAGCAGACCAACAAACTGTCTTTCTTTTCCCATATCTTATCAGCTGATATGTCCAGTGGGGCCATCACATTTACGTCATAGATATTGCCACGTTTTGTCAGCCATTGCAGGGAGGTACGAAATAGTTAGCGATCAAATAAACCGCACATACTTTCAACGAACGTAAAGGAGCTGATCGATTTTGATGGAATAATCTGGAAACAAAGAATACTGAAGATTTATTCAAAACAGATTGTTTTCCTGTTACTGTGACTTCACAATTACATACCCGTTTGGTTGGGGACTTGGGCGTCAGGGACCCTTATTGAATTTATTGCCTATAGCACAGAGGGAAAACATTTTTTTTTTTAGTAAACTAGTCAATTAGTGTCTTGGTAACTTCGGAATCTTAAAGAGCAAACATTCCATCTTAAAAAGTGGGACTCGAATCCGCGTCCACTTGGTTTGGAGACCAGGACTCTGATCACTGGGCTGTTGCTCACTTAGTTCATGGGACTCCGTTATGAAGCTCGCGTTGCGAGTGAACCTTTAAAATCGGCCAAGTATCTTCTGGGGTTAAACGGCTTTAAAAGGGACGTCAGAAATTAACAACACAAATCTTCGAAAGATTCTTCCGCAGTGCAGAGAAGTTGCAGGAATAAAGAAAGAAAAAAAGTATTAGAATAGCACTTTTGCCCACAAAACGATGGTCAATAAAATTGTTAATCGCCACTTTCAAACCGATTAGTGATTTGCTGAACAGCCAATTCGTTTAAGGTAGGTAGGCCTAGTCACCGACAGAAAGTCTTCATGATCTATAGCCGGGAGGGATATCTTAACCTTTGCAGCTCGCTCCCAGGTACATGAGGACGTACCATACCAAATTTTCACTCAGTAATTAAGGAGACATGTAGCTTGTTTGTTTCCTTAAAAAAAAAAGGCGTTCTGCAATCCTTCGCTGAAAGGCCGGTTGCCACCAAATTAGCATTGCAGCATCTAAACCATGCGCAATGGCTGTTTGCCGTGACGTCACCATGAGTTAGCCAATGACTAACGAGAACAACGGCTGTGTGGCCGTCTGATTGGACTAGCCCAGTGACGTGATATGCACGTCACAGCAAACATCCATGGCGCGTGGTATAGGCCTATCGAGTTCTCTCTCGCAAGAAGCAAAGAAATGCACAATGCAAAACTTTTAAACGCAACAAACAAGCCACGTCACTCTTTAATTATTGAGTAAAAATTTGGTACGCCCTCGTGCACCTGGAAACAAGCTATAAAGATTAACGATATTAGTGTCACTAGATGTCGCCACGATAATATATAAAGAAATTTCCCTGGCGCCATCTAGTGACACTAATATCGTTAATATTTATAGCTTGTTTCCAGGTGCACGAGGGCGTACCAAATTTTTACTCAATTATTAAGGAGTCACGCGGCTGGTTTGTAACGTTTAAAAGGTTTGTTTTGTGCATTCCTTTGCTTACTCGATAGGCCTAGATGCTGCAACGCCAATTTGGTGTGGCAACCGGCCTTTAAGGTAAGCAAGTGCTGGATCGTACTAGATGGCTTCAGATGATGCTAGATTCTGCAGATTTTCATTTGGTGACCAACCTGGTTTTAAAGTTTTAATTAACAAACATTCGTTGAACAAAATAAGGTCTGTTGGGTCATATTTTAGAGAGGCACGACGAAAGTGACGTAGGCTACACAAAAATAACAATTATTTCTCTTGGTTTATTGAAGAAACTATCTTACTTTCGCCGATTTCCTGATTTTCCTCAGTTTACCAAGACAGTCTGTTACCGAAAGTTTTTTTTTTTTTTTGTCGTTTAAGGATTCCTGATGTCATTCGCTTTGTACTTCCTACCCGAAGCAGCGCAAATTTTGTAACTGCTCACTGTATAGAGCAGTGACACGACTTAGTATTATTGTATGTAACTGTATGCTGGAGCCTTAATGGGTTAGCTGCAAGGGGCACTGCAGAGAGGAACAGAAGGGTGTCATACTGAAGCCGATACTGTTAAGAGTGATTTCTTAGACCTAACGCGCGATTTTTGTTGTTGGAGAAAACAACGTTATTTTAAGCCTAAGAAATCCGCTCTTCCGTTGTTTTTCCCTCCATTTTTATGTAGTGCACCTTGTAGTTATGCCCTCCAAAACCCATACTGGTGCCAATATGGCGCCAAATGTCACTGCTCTATAGAAATATTGCCTTGGTTGCAAGCTGGCGTTCAAACAGCCCCGGTTCAAACAACCCGCCTTGTAGCAAGCTGGTGTTCAAAAGATATGGCTGGATCAAATAACCCCAATCGTTCTGCAGCCAGAATGACTTGCGAGTAACAACGGCGATTTTGGCGATTCATTTGGAGGTCCGAGATTATTTGACTTGAGCCAACCAGTCTATTTGAACGCCAGTTTACAACCAAGGCAGCAGGTTATTTGAACCGGCGTTATTTGAAGCCACGTTCGAACGCCCAGCATGCTTGCCGGCTTATCTAGATACTTTTTTTTACACATACATGGGTGTACCGTCAGCCGTCCACGCTTGCGTCCACGTATAGAATTAGATTGTGGGCCAGCTTAGAGGCGCTGTGGAAGTGGCCCTCAAGCAGGCGTTCAAACAGCGCCCGGTTCAAATAACCTGTCTTGGTTGCAATGTGTGTGTGTGGGGGGGGGGGGGGATACTTCCACAGATGCCCCAATCTGGTCCACCATCTATCTCTATACGTGGAAAGCTGCATAGCACCCATATACTAAAAATACTGCGTTATGCCCCAATATTCCAAAAAACATCAGAAAGCTTAGAAACCATAAACTAACATTGTGGCACAGGTATAAGACAAATAGAACGGCGAAAAACCTACATAAATATAATAAGTGCCGGAAAGAGTGCGCAGTAAAGTTAAAAAACTGGCATTGTGCGTATGAACGCAAGATCATCACTGAGGGAAATACAACCTCCCTTTTCCGGTTTTTTCGTACAAAGACTGGTATTAGTAGAACTATCCCACCTCTCCGTGTTGGAAATAATGTGTTTTCTGACACCTTGGCCAAGGCTAACCTTTTAAATTCTCTTTTTGCAAAAAAATAGTGTGGTTGATAATGGAAGATTCCCTTTACTTGAACAAAATGATTCATCACTACCGTCAATTTGCAGTGATGTTATTTTTACACCTCAAAATGTCTTATCAGCTTTAACTGACATTAAACCAAGCCATGCGGTTGGACCTGATGGGTTCTCGGCTTATTTCTACAAACAGATTGGCCATCAAATAAATTATCCACTTGCTCACATTTATTCCTTATCTATGGGATCTTCATCCATACCGGAAATTTGGAGCACAGCAAATGTTACTCCGATTTTTAAAAAGGGGAACCCTGCCGACCCAGCAAATTATCGACCAATTTCCCTTACGGCTGTTCCTTGCAAGTTAATGGAAACAATTATCCGCAAGCATATGATGTACCACATAACTGTCTCTAATCTTATTAAAAATGACCAATTCGGTTTTTTACCGGGCTGCTCCTTGGTACTTCAATTGTTGCTTGCGCTGGACAAATGGACTAGTAAGTGCCCTTGATCTGGGCGTATCCACGGATGTGGTCTTATTCGACTTCCAAAAGGCTTTTGAGTCCGTGGTACATGAAAAGCTTTTTTATAAGTTATCTTACTACGGATTTGGAGGCAAACTCCTGAGCTGGATCCGGGCTTTTGTTTCACACCGTACACAACGTGTTGTTATTAGTGAGTGTAGGTCTTCCTCTGTCGATGTTATTAGTGGCGTCCCACAGGGATCAGTGCTTGGTCCGCTCTTGTTTATTTTGTTTCTAAATGACCTTTCCTGCAAGCCATATAATGCGGACCAAAAAAAATTTGCTGACGACCTTAAACTGCACTCTGAAATTGTGGATGTGCATGATTACCTATCACTAAATGTTGAGATCGAGTATGTCTCAAGCTGGGCATTAGGTTGGCAACTGCCGATCGCGCACAAAAAATGCATGAGTTTTCACATTGGAAATCAAAATAATTGTTTTACCTACACTCTTGAAAATGAAAAATTACCGAACGTGGACAAGATAAAAGATCTTGGTATTTGGTTCACAAATGACTTAAAATCATCGATCCATTGTGCGCATATTGTCTCCTCTGCAAATCGCCGGCTGGCAATTGTCCAGCGCTGCTTCACCTCAGGAGATGTTCCTACAAAGGTATGGGCTTTCAAGGTCTATGTTCGACCCCTATTGGAATTTGCAAGTCCAGTGTGGTCCCCGTACCTACTTAAGGACGTTGATCTCATTGAGGCGGTACAACGCCGCTTTACTAAGCGCCTACCAGGTATGCGAAATCTTCCATACCATCAACGCTTAAAAACTTTAAAAATTGATTCTTTAGAACTTCGCCGGGTCAAGGCGGACCTTATTTTGGTATTCAAGGCTATCGATGGTCTTCTCGATGTTGACCTGCCGTTTTTTGACTTTTACCCTATCGGCCATAGGACACGTGGCCATAGTCTTAAATTGATTGCTCAAACGTCACGATTAAACTGTAGACATCATTTCTTTGCTGTAAGGGTGGTCCCAGCCTGGAATTCATTAAAAGAGAAAACTGTTACAGCTGGGTCTATTGATATTTTTAGGCGACTACTAAATTCTGAGGACCTTACACCATTCCTACTAAGACCTAACCACTGCATTTCTTTTTAAACTTTGTAGTTGACACCTTGTAGATTGTTTTGTTTAAATGTTTGTTGACTATGTTTAAATATTGGTTAAATGAGGCTGACAGTAAGTGAAACTTGTGATCCTTGTCAGACCTGTTTGCCTTGTCTATCTTGCAACAAATGTATTATTATTATTATATGTGTAGGAGTGTATAGATACGTCGGTAAGCATGTGGGGGCCTGATGGAACAATGCCCGAACAACTGACAAAAAAATGAAAATTTTGCCGTCTTTAGGGAAACTCTGAGGATATCAACAAAAGCAATGACACCAAGAAGCGGAAGCAAGGGTAATACTGTTTAATCCATATTACCCTTGGTGGAAGGTATATTCCAGTTAGTAGTGAAGAGTGCACTCCCAACCACGAAGTACTGAGCTCAGTACACCATGTAACGACAAGCCACTCCGATAAAAATTTGGGAAATTTGCGCAGAAGATGTTTATAATTTCTGTGTTCTGTAATTCTTTTTTTTTTTTTTCATTTGTTCAATTTGATCAGGACGTTCAGTAAGCCAAACTCTAGCAAAATAGTTCAATTCTGATGCCAATTCCAAGCACCTCTCGTGAAGTTCGTCAAGATGAAACCAACAAATTAGCCTACCTGCATGCAGAGGTGGAACTCTGAGACCCTCGTTGTTGTCTGGATGATCCAACGTGTTGGCTGGTAGTGCCAATTTATAGAACACTAAATTGCAAAACACTTTCTCAAACTCGTATGACGGAAAACACCAAACGACCGGTCAGTCCTGACGTAAAGTCGGAACTGAGCGCCTCGGGGGGTCAATCCAAAGAATCGAGTTGCGACAGTCGCCCAACGCCTTCTGGGTAATTTATTACTATCTTTGATAAGCCATTAAGAGAGGCGAAGGTCAAGTTAGGCGATCGCGTGCTGACCGATGGGCAGATAGTGGCTGGACGATTCTGCGTGCACTGGGCGAATTAAAGTTAAAGATGTGATATTCAAGCAGAATGTTTCGCTTGTAATTTATCGTCTGACAGCTATTGATTCTGGGAATGATATAGAATACCTTTTTCCTAATGGGGAAGTAGAATACCTGGAAAACCATGACTGAGTAATGAATGAAGTAGGCAAGTACGGTCAGAGCCGTAGCTAACCCCCTTGGTACCCAAGGCGAACCAACTGAGCGGCGCCAGCCCCAATCCCCACCCCCATTCGACTGTCTTTCGTGAAAATAAGAAGGAAATTTTCATAGGTAATATCCAAGAGCTAAGCAAATTATGGATAATTTTTTTCAACTCGAGTGTTTTGGCCCCTACAAACTCACGAGTGGTATTTAGGCAGACATTAATTTCACGAGTGCGAAGCACGAGGGAAATTATCTGCCAATAAATAGCACGTGGGGTAAATAGCTCGCGGGGTATTCAGTTAGAGAATTTCTCGTCATTTTTCATTATTCAGCACTCTAAATTACGTATGCAGAATTAAAAAAAAATTATAAAAGTCGCTGCTGCCCTCCAAATATTGGCGCGCCTATTTGCACCACGGCCGCCAGGAATGAAATTGAGATTTGCCGCCGTTGAAGTATTTTTCATTGGCGCACACCTCCAAAAATTTTTACTTTAAACAATTACGTAATAATGAATTAGTAGGCTAAATGTACATATTTTGACAGGGAAATTTTCATGAATATTATATTGAGCCTTACCCGCAAGTAAGTAGTTATTCCTAGGTTCGATTCCCAGTTAGGATTCCCAGTTTTGCGTTGAGATGCTTTACATGGTTCTGGAATTAGAATTGCTTGAACGAAGCGTGTTTTTTCATCGAACAAACACGATTTCAAGATAATTTTGGCTTGTCAACCGATTAAAATACATAAATTAAGAAAAAAAATAATATCGATTAACAAAACATCCGAAAATTATGAAGCGAGCAATAAACAAAGTCCAAGCAAGCATGTCTCCATGAGTCCATGCACACTTTAGGAATGTACTGAGGCCATCTCGCTGACATTTCCCGTATTTCAGACCTTCTAGGCATTAATGACATGTCGTATTGCGGATGAAAAAAATTGGCTGAAGAGAACATCTTCAATTCAAGCCTTTCCCAACCTAACATTCAGAATGATGTTACATTCCATTCCACAAGGCACGTTGCTTGTTTCGTTGAAAGCTTGATAGCTTGATAGCTTGAAAGCTTGATAGCTTGTGCATTCCTATACGCCTGAAGCAAGCTAGTGCTGATAATACTAGATAACACTAGATGTTGCCACATTCTACATTCTACATTCTACATTCATTCGGTGATAGTGCCACTTTAATTCCTGTAATACTGACAGGTTCAACCAGAAGCAGTTTTACAGCCCCTTACTTTCCTGACACCTGAGCAAGTCAATGTACAGTTAGAGTATTACATTTTTTTCTTTATATAAAATTTAAAATTGTGACGTCGCATTTTTTCAAAAATGGGGGAGGGGCCCCCCATGTCACGTTTTGTCACACTGAACTGCCCCCCCCCCCCCCCCCTTCGGAGCGTGACGTACTTTGTGAATGGTCGGGCCTAGAATCTTCGAGCAATATAAAGAAAACAGCGGTAAATTGAAAATGGAACAACACAATTTGCAGCAGCGCCGCAGTTTTCATAACTAAAACGAGATCAAGTGACCCACAACAGCCTATTGGATGACGGAGAATTTGGAACGTGGATGCTGTGTTTAGAATATGAGCAACGCTATCGACATGGTGAACAGGCGCCTTTAAACCGTGGAGTTTATGAGGATATCAGCAGTAGGACTGCTGGCAAACAAAACGGCCAACTCGATTTGCAGCTCCCCCACGCCCCCAAATTTGTACGAATTTTATGTCGTCATGTAGACTACGTCAACCAGCTGATCCCCGATAACAATTTTAGTTACTCCACCACAGGGAGGGGGTGAGGGGGAGGGGCAAGGCTTCCATTAGGCATTTATATGCAAGCATTGTGTAACTCATGCATATTTTTTTTGCAACGACTCCATTTCCATCAAAGAAGGTTCTACACTCACGATAGACTTATCGTCAGTTCAAAGTGGACCATAACTTTAGATGCCACCTAATCTCCTTAGTGAGATATCGAGTTACTTCGATGCCTGGCTGAGTTTATCATATGCAACCAGCGCAAACTGTCCAGAACCCCTACGCAAAGATTTCTATTCTATTTCGGACCGTGCCATCGATGACGCTTTGATTACATTCAAATCTGTTCAATGCTATAGTATAAATAGGGTGTGCGTCAAGCGCAATTTTTTTTACCCGTTTCAGATTTACAGCTCGTGATTCTTGAACTTTTAGTAAATGATAATAACTTGTTATCATGTGACCTTCGAAGAACTTTCACTTTGGAATTTAGGCCATTACGTAAATTTCTTGGCGTACGTAACAAGGCTTTGTACTTATCGTGACTGCATCCCGTAACGGATGTTAAAAAATCAGAGACGAGGCACTGTTATGTAGACGCGATACTCAGGTTACTGCGTCGCTCGTCAGTGACAGGGGTCACCTCGGAAGCCCCGTGACGTATCGATGGATGCAAGCAGCATCAAATACAACGTCAAGACTACGATTACAACACAGCTAGAAGAAGTACCTCGCATACTGTCAAGACTAGTTGGTAACGTTAGTTGCTGTCTGAAGAATTGATTTCGTTGTTGCTTTGTTTTGGGTTTAGTATGCTGTTAAAGGCACATTCCGCCTGCCTTATAACACCCACTCGCAGATCGCCAGCCGCGCATGATACCATCGCACCGTGTCACGAGACTCGGGGTAATAATTTAAGGTCAACTGTGATAGTAGCTGCGTCCCTTGCAGCGAGAAACGCAGCTACTATCTCAGTTGGCCTTGGGCGTAGTAGACGAAACCGCATGAACACAAAAATTGTGTCCTCGCAAACCGGAAAGATTTTTGTATTTTAACATCTCACTTCATAATTTTTAGGCTAGTGTCTTATAATTTTCTTTGGCGATCTATTGGCATAAATAATATTCATTTTTATCGCTTTAGTCTTTTAGATTTCTGATCTTAGGGCGCGTTTACGCAACGGCTCGCCTTTGCATTCTCGCAGCTAGAAGCTAGAAATCATCTGAAATTCCAACATGGCGGCGGTTTCAGCTATGTCGACTCACAATGAAAACATTGAATAATACGAGTTCGGAAGCGGCTGAAAATTTCGTCAGGAGGAATTCTTTAGCTCGTTGTCACGGATTTTAAGACTGCAAGCACTTATTCAAACGATGTCGAATTTAGCTAACCCAGGTAGCGTTGTTACCATGGCAACGACAACTTTGCCATTGTGATTAAATTCTAGCTGCGAGAATGCAAAGGCGAGTCCTTGCGTAAACCCGGCCTCACAGTAATTATTAGCAAACGATAGTATCAATTAATACATGTACACACACAGATGATACGTCACAGTTTTTGTAGGCACGCAAAGGATCATATAAACGCAGGATGCTATTAAATTAGTTCCCAATATTCAACAGAAAATCTCCTAGACGCCACATTTTAAAACGGATTTTTAGCAAGGGAAATACTAACGGTAAGTAAATAGACCTTTGGGGCCGTATATACTTGATGTCACGTGGAGGATCGAAAAAATGGCGTTGGAAGGAATGTACCTTTAAGTTTATCCACCCAAAACCAAAACTGGTCAAAGAGAAGCCGCTAAGTTTCCAAAACGGGTCGGCCTTTGAAGGTAGTGATATCATTCAACAGGAAAAAACCACCTAGGTTAATCCTATTAGCCAAGATAATCGCACCGACTAATAGTTCGAAAGTTAAATGAAAAAAAGAATATTACTACTCGCGGCAGCAATCTACAAGTTTTCATTTACATTCAAAGTATTATTCGGTGCGATTAACTTGGCTAATAGGATTCACCTTAGTGGCCTTTCCCTGGTTGAATGATATCACTACATTCAACACTTGGCAGTTTCTCTTACCAGTTATGGTTTTGGGTGGATATCACAACTTTCATAGAACTGTCAACGCACCAAAGGTCTCAACGTGTTATCTTAATCTCGTTAAATTAGTCCTTTCTGATAAATTACCAAACGATTTAGAATATATCGTAATAACCACGTATGGTCTCTCACCAAATTTGTTCTTTCGGTTAAAATGGGTTAAGAAATTAAGAAATTTTGTAATTATCAAAGACTTTCTTTCATTTGAAAAAAAGTCTTTGATAATTACAAAATTTCTTAATTGCATAACATTTAATATTTTTGGTATCATAAAGATGATTTGCTGAATGACACTGTCTATTACCACAAAGGATCTTTATCACTTTATTTAGAATTGTATTTTAGACGAACCTGTTTTTAACGTTGTCTCCTCTTACAGCATAAATAAAAGAGGTTTAATTCATGAATAGTAACATAAGATTGAGAAGTTTCTTTTTCCACGGTAATACTTGTTTCAATCAATAAAGTTTTGGCATGATTTGTCTGAATTTTTAAAAACAGTTATCAATATGACTCCCCAAGTTCCATTTATTATCAATTTCACCTCCTAAATACTATAATTTTCTATCGGTTGTAAGTTCTTGCAAGGAGAGACACATTTATTGTCCCATGTAAAGATAGGCACATTTATTATCAATTCCATTTATTACATTTATTCAGGGCCGTAGCCAGGATTTAACCTTTCCAACAGTACAGCCTGGATTCGGGATCCCCAAAAAATGATGGGAATCGTCCGAGAAAAAAAAAACCGTGGTGGAGAGCATGGAAGGATTCTTGAACAAAAAAAATCACTTTATTTTCAAAAGAATCTAAAAAAAATACTTCCAAAATTTGCCAGACAGCGCAATCTTGCATCGCATTTTGTTGTTCACATCACCTAAATTATTTGGCGTATTATTTAGGAAAACAAGACTTGAGCTGTAAGACGTTTGAAAAAAAAATTACAATAAGTATAAGCAAATGTAAAGTA
>JAHWFP010138040.1:0-15034 GCA_023313725.1 Lithobius niger | reverse complement strand
GTGATTCCAGCATGGAACTCCCTTCCGGAGACAACAATATTAAGCGCAAATGTTTCTGCTTTCCGACGCGGCTTAGACACAGCTACACTTGTTCGTTTCCTAAAGAGACCAAACTTCATCGCCTGACATTTCATTTCATAGCTCATGTCTTACTTGACCAGGCTTCCTTAAATCCCACCAACTTCCTTCCTTCGATTTAAAAAAAAAAAAAAGAAAGTTTTTTACCTTTAGGCTGGCAGTCAGTGACCCCAAAGGTCCTTGCTTGTCCTGTTGCTTGTTTTGTAGCGGCAAATTTTATTATTATATTATTATATTATTATATTATAACCCAGTTTGTATTCGTGTTCCCTAAAACAACAACAACATGTAAGGTCTCAGCGTGATGCAAGCACGTCAAGGACATAAGTCATGCCATAAGAAAATATTTTCATTGTTCACAGATTGGTAATTTTCGTGTATTTCGTACCCACTGCTGTAATTTTTCGCACCTGCCAGAAAATTTCTGGTAACTTTTATCAGAAATTTTAATTTTTTACGGCAAACAATAATTTTTAATTACTTTTTTTAATTTTATTATTATTATTATCATTATGTTAAAGCACTTGAAGAAGTCAAAAAGGTATACCAGCCGAAATTCAGCCGAAAATTAGCCGAAAACATTTCTGGCTAAAATTGATCGGAAATATTTTCAACTGGCTAAAAGTTAGCCTAACTTTTTGATAAACCACGGAATACAACAACATCAAATCCGGCTTAGGGGGATAGCTGAGGATTGCTGTCTTTTAACTTTCATGTAATGTGACTGAAGGGAACTCTCTAAATAAATTCCAATTGAATATTTTGAAGCGACTTGCGAGTATATTTGGCGATACGAGTTCAGCTTTTTTATTTATTTATTTTTAAAAATTAATTTCTTTGAGCTGTAAGTCAGCCGAAGCAATTCAATGCTCCTGTGGCTGAACCGGCTCAATTTTGAACATTTATTTTGAACAGTGCTTGCATCACCGCTTCAGTTGGGGAGGGAATTCAGGGGTTAGGTGTTGATGGGATTCGAACACATACCATCAAGATGTTAAAATAAATCATAACCAATCGTGGTTCGGTAGTTGGAGATGGTCTATTTACTCGACTGGCTAACACATTTGGACTGCGCGACTCTTGGCATGTGACAGTACAATTCCGTGCTAAGTTAAAGGCTGTAGCTTTTTGACGCGCACCCAGCGTTGGCGCAGGGAAGGAGAGAAGGTCAATTTTGCTAGGTAAATCCTATCGGAAATCCTAGGTTCTTTTACATGCCACAATCATCATGAGCACGAGACATCACAGGGCGTCCCTTCTCTGCCCGAAAATGCCAGGGGTGGCTGAGGCCGGATTCGAACCCGGGACCTCTGGCGCATGAAACGGTCATGCTAACCACCAGGCCACCTTGCCCCATCTAAGTTAAAGGCTGGCGGTGAACCTTGAAAGCTAGAGCAGTCTTGGGGGAAGGTTAAAAGTTAAAAAAGGCGGGAAAGTTTTTAGGCCCGAGAAAGGCTTATTATTATATATTTACGCATAAAACAGCTCTAATGGAACTTAGGGACTTGGTATAAAGCTAAAGTTCAAACTGATTATTGCCAGAAAATTCGGATGTGGAAGGGAGGAATTGGGGATGTTGCTTGGCCGAATAGCCCCAAAGATCGAACGATATGAGAGACCATGGTCCACTCCGTTCAAGACGGTGTAAGTCTCGGTGAATACGTTGCTTTCCTGCTTGGTGTGATATCATATTCACCATTCCTGCCTAGCCAAATTTGCCCGAATAGCCAATCAGCGATGAAAGGACCATAAGTCAAACATGTAACTGGCCAGTAGCACAACTAGTGGGGGGGGGGGGGGAGGGCGACTCACCCTTTCTATAAGATTTTAAAAGCTTATTCGGCAAATTGGCCAAGTCACTTTTTGCATAGCTGAAAAAACCGTCACTATCCAGAATTCGTATTTTATTTATAAAAAAAATAAGTATTCAGTGTGAAAAACTGAAAGATTTACATTACAAATTTTTGTGTATGTATAACGCAGTCAGCAAAACTGATTGTACAAACATGTTTTCAACGGCACTTTACAAGACCAGAAAAAGCCGGAAAATAGCAAAACATGCGTCAGCGTCCGATTCCGCTCACAGCGTTCCCCCAGACCCCCTACCTGTTATTGGCTTTCCCGCCACACCATTCGACTAAATGGCTAGTGTTGCCCCCTCAGTACAAAATCCTAATTACGCCACTGTAACTGGCGATATAAAAAAAATGCTCTGTTTGCATTTCCTACCCTTTGTTGTCATAACAACAATAATATGACAATTAAAAACAAAAAAAACATCGTTTACTTTTGTAAAAATGTAACCTGTAGTAAATGAGATGTTTCTTTTTTTTTTAGTAATACCTGTTTTTCGAGCATTCGACCAGTCGGATTTTTAAAAAGACGTGCTTTCCCAGAATGCTGTGATTGGCGCTCATGCTTCTTCTTGTTGACAGTACTTTCTTATTAATAATGATTAGTTTGTTGGGATCATCCGGTCACAAAGACTTTAAATTGCTGCTAACGGCCTTTACAAAGTGGTAGTCCGTGGTTTTCACCTACCTATTAAAACCACATACTTTCTCACCATATTCGAGCATCCTGCGTGAAATAGCTTTTACAACATTTATAAGTGTCTAAAGGAGTGTTGCAAAATTGAGTCATACAGGAAAGCCAAGAGTCAAGCAAGAAGGTTCCTTTTTTTTATCACCGCGAAATGCGTGAGTTGGTATATCGTCACTTCTGGGAAAGATTACGTCACTTCCGTGAAGAATTACATCACTTCCCACATCATGGCTGCCTCCTGCGTTTGCTTGTGGCCTGAGCCGGAAGTAGATTTGTACACTGAAAGGAAGCTTATTGGAGCTTCTTGTCCTACCAAACATCGTAGGAATGATAGGGTGGGTGGAATGAATTCTTGGGTTGGGAATTTGGCTGTTATCATCCAGTTTCGACGATCTCAGTACTATACAACAATGCTTGTACAACAATACTATACAACAACAGCCCAGGCCTGGAGGACTGAGATTTACATCCTAGGCCTGAGTACTGAGATCGACAAAGGACCAACACGAGCACAACACAGAACGAATCGTGCTGACGTTCTTTTGGTCAGAAAGCTTGACATTGCGACTGTACAAAAAACGAATCGTAATGTCGATGGACGATGTTGCAATAACAATGACAGTGAATGCGCTTTTGAATTGTTACGCGACTGGGTGATAAATAGGTTATTACCCGCTTTCCGAGTACTGAGCTCAACAATGGCTCGGCCCCTGCGGGGCCTCGGCGTTGTTAATCTCAGTATTGTCTGATGTCTGATGTATGGCGGCTCACTAGCAATGGCGGAGGACGTTGATAATCTTCTGTGTGCTCTCATTACAAAGAAGGTGATTACCTCCAGTGAATTAAACACTGGCGTCGTAGGTGATGAAACTTTTGCTTTAGTGATGAAGGAGGCGTCTCTTCGTGGTATTTCTGATGCCGATGTTAGACGATTTGGTGTCAACACTGCAGTTGGTCTGGTGGCTGGGCTAGGCAGAAAAGATGGCGGACAGGCATTGAGTCATGGGGGGCAACAAGGGGTCATGAGCAGTGTCCATGATGAACATAGCAGTGGGAAGAAGGAGGTTGTTACAGTGGTGAAGGAATTGTTTTCCACAGTTGCTGGTCAGAGCGATATTCGTAAGGATCCAATTGATTCTGAAGAATCTGAGCAAGAACAAGATGAAGAAAGAGGTCATGTTCCTGGTGAGCGAAACCAATCCCAAAGGTTGGCTGCCCTCCAGAGATTGTACAAGGGTAGCTTGAAATCTGTGGACATGACGAGGTCGTTGGTGCTGTTGTGTGCTGATCAAGGGAGGCCATATCCTCTCACTCAGATTTTTCTTCATGTTAAGGGGATTGTTGGGAAAGGTGAAGTGGAAACGGTGGGGACGCTGCGCTCCGGCACGGTGTTTGAAGTCATTTTCGCTTCGGCAGTAGCTAAGAGGCGGCTGGCTGCTGCAGGGCTTTCGATCAACGGTCACCGAGTTGAAGTGGTTGACCTCCACGACCAGGTGATTGATGCACGAATTCATTGGTTGCCAGAAGGAGTGCCTGTGGAAGATGTTGAGCAAGCCATTGGTGCATTTGGCTCCTTACAGTCTCACCAGTTCGAGAAGTTGTTCATAAGAGGCCAACCGCGGTATGTAACACTTTGGTGTTGCAAGTTCGATTTCGTTTGAGGCCATTTAAGACGGTTGTTGACATTCCGGACATTTTTCTGGTGCGTGGTGTTCCGGCTTTCATGGTGGTTGCTGAGCGAGCACCCCTCTGCCTGCGTTGCAGGAAGCGTGGGCACTTCCGGCGCGCCTGCGTCGCCATTTCCTGCGATTCTTGTGGTGGATATAGGGATCCAAGTGATCTCTGCAGTCATCTCAGGGCAGCCCATGAAGAAGTAGCGCATGAGGTGGTGCCAGTAGTTGAACCCCTTCGGTTGCCCATTGGAGTGAGTGGTAGTGATCGCCCAAATGCTTGTCCTAATGTTTCAGGCAGTGGTGGTGTTGTTGGCAGTGTTCATGGCGTTGGAGCTGCGAGGCCAGTTTCTCCTACGAGTGTGACCCATCTGGCGACCAGTAGTGCTGTGATGGAATCTATGCAAGTAGACATTACTGCACCAATGCTTCAGGGGCCGCTTCCCATGCAAACAGGTTCCCCTCCGGATTATGTCGTTATGGGAACTGCTGCAGCGAGTTCTAAAGTTTTGGCTGAGCACAATTATGATGGGAAATTGTTGCCTCCGCCTGCAAAGAAGAAACGGAGTCGGAAGAGGAACAGAAGTCGTGACGGTGTGTTTGGGGTGAGTCAGATGGTGTCCCAAACTGTGAGCGAAGTTAATGGTGCTCTGGGAGATCTCAGCCATGAGTCTCCGGATGAAGGTTGTGAAATGGTGAGTGTAGAGGTTGGTTTGGAAACTGTTGTGTTGACAGAAGAGGGTTCTGACTGCCATGTTGAGCTTGATTCAATTGGTTGCAGTGATGGGGTGCCGTCCTGTGTGTTGGTTAGCCAAGATTCTGCGGATCTTGGACTTAGTGACTTAAATTCGATTTGTTGTAGTGATGCGATTGTGTCAGGTGTGATGGTTAGTCAGGACTCTGCAGAACCTGGATTTTGTAGTTTTGATTCAATTAGTTGTAGTGTTGAGATCCCGTCCAGTGAGATGGTTGGTCAGGATCATGTTGGTCTTGGGCTTGGTGTGGATGAGGGTGATGTTGGTTAGGTTAGGTGGGAGATTTGTTTGTGTTGAGAATGTTACCGCTTTTGGTTTTCAATATTTTTGCCTCCACATTCAAATTCTTTTCTGTTGTTTCGTGGAATGCGAGGGGGTTACAAGGCAAACTTCAGGAAGTCGAGAAGTTGTTGCAGTTTGCCGACATCATAGGGGTTCAGGAGACCAACCTCTCTAGCGACTTTGATGCGGCTTCATTTCAGGCCGACTTCATTTCTCCGGGTAATGGGGTTGGTATTTTTGTTAAATGGACCATCCCGTATATTGTCCATCCTATTTCAGTACATGTAGAGGGGCTGAAAGCATGCGCTGTCAAGCTGTGGGATCTGCAGCAATGGGTTTCTCTTGTTTTTGTGCATTCTGTTGGTGCTATTGCTTGTGATGTGTGGGAGGAGTGGTTTCGTCAGATCCGCCAACCGTTTATAATTGGTGGCGACTTTAATGCCCATCATTTTGATTGGGGCTCTGTCCGTGCTGATGCGAGGGGTCGTAGGTTAGCCAGTGCTATTAGCTCCGTTGGCTTAGAAATTATCCAGAATGGTTGTCCTACCTTTTCACGATGGTTTCAGGGCACAGTTCAGGAATCTGTTCTGGATCTCTTTTTGTGCTCTCCTGGTTTTGCAAATCGGTTCTGCTTCTCTGTTTCTGATGATCAGAGAGGCAGTGACCACTTCCCAATAGTCCTGTCCCCGGCTCGGCGGCGTCATGAGCAGCGTCACGTGCTTTGTAAGAGGCCGCAGGTCTCCGATGGAATTTTCTCCGATTGGGTCGCCTCCCTGGTAAGGCCAAGATGTACTCGTGCAGCTGTTCCATCCAGGGTACATCCTGTTTGGTGGACTTCTGTCTGTGTGCGGGCAGTACGTGACAGGAGGAAGGCATTCCAGTGCTGGAAAAGGCATCCTAGTGACGTCTCGTGGTTCACTTACAGGAGCATAGTTCAGGAGTCCGCTTTTTTGATTCGTGCAGAAAACGGTCGTATTCCGCTCGTACCTGTAGTCAGGTTGGTGGCGCTCCTTCTTTGAGCTCTGCTTGGCGCTTATTGAATCAGCAGAGCCTTCGGGAATCTGTGACGTGGGTCTTCGCTGAAAATGGTTCCTGTCGTTCTGTCCTTCGTGGTCAGGAGATGGCAGATGCGTTCAACGCTCGCTTTGCGAGCGTTTATGCCCTTCCGGGGGGTCTCCCTCCACCCCCCTTCTCTCAGGCGTCACTGTGTGGGTCTGTGACTGATCTCCCGTGGGATGTGTCGGAGTTTGCTGCTGCTCTGGCAAAGTGCAAGGATAGCAGTGCCCCAGGTATAAATGGGGTGTTGTATGGCATGCTGCGGTCATTGACGGCTAGTCTGTAGAAACCTGTGTGTCTCTGTTCCAGACTATTCTAGATGGGGCCGGGCTTCCCGAGTCTTGGCTTTTTACGGTGATTGTCCCGCTCTGTAAGGCTGGTGCTCCCCGTTCTTGTCTACTTAGTTACAGGCCCATCTCGCTTTTGTCAAATCTGAGGAAGGTTTTTGAGCGAATGGTCATCAGGCGTCTGGACTGGCATCTTGAGTTTTATGACTGTCTAGCTCCCGTTCAATTTGGGTATCGTGCAAACAGGACTGCTCAGGTTGCCATTGCCTATCTGCTGTCTGGGATCCACGAGACCTGGGCACACGGTCAGGTGGTTGTAGCTGTATTTCTTGATATCAAGGCCGCTTATGACACCGTCAGTGTTGAGTGGGTCTGTTATAACCTGTCTAGGCTGGGTGTTGGTCCAAAGCTGGTTCGTGTTATTTCCGCCTTGCTTGGTGAGCGCAAGTTTGTGACCAAGATCAATGCATTCTGGTCAAAGGAGGCCAGGTCTAGGTGAGGGCTTCCCCAGGGCAGTTGCCTGAGCCCGACTTTGTTTGCTGTAGCAGTGAATGACATACTCCTGGAACTGAGTCAGACGTCGAATGTCGTCTGCTATGCAGACGACGTTGCTCTGTGGTTTGCCGGCGATGAAGTTGCAGCGTGCTGTCAGTGTGCACAGATGGCTGTAGGTCGCATCTCTTCACGACTATCTGAGCGGAGTCTCCTCCTTGCACCGGCCAAGACTGAGCTCATGGTGTTTTCCCGTAGTGCGAAGAGGAGTAGAGTTCCTGCATCGATAGTGGTTGATGGCACAGTAGTGGTTCAGTCGTCAGTGGTTAAGTATTTAGGGGTAGTGTTGGATGACCGACTTGACTGGTCATCTCATACCAGTGGGCTGCGTCTCAAAGTTTGCGCAAGGACCTCAGTCCTAAAGCGGCTTGCTGGGATTCCTGGGGTAACACGGGGTTTGCTTCTGGCGGTCTACAGGACGTTTATACGTTCGTCTTTGGATTACCACCTGCCCTTCCTGTCATCATACCAGCGGCATGTGCGCTCCCTACAAGTGGTGGTGAATGTTTGTCTCCGCCTGGTAACGGGCTGTCTGGTCTCTATTCCTGTTCCAGCCCTCTGGGTTGAAAGCTGTGAGCCTCCACTTCACATTCGGGCTGCTGAGCTGCTTTTGGTTTTGTGCGTGCGCAATGTTAGTCGTGGCAAGTACGACCCAGTTGGTCGTATAGTTGGCGATTATTGCACCCTTGGGCCTGTGGCTCGTGCCACGTTGGGGTCTCTTGGTTACGGGGCGTCTCTCCTCCGTCGTTTATCTTGTTGTCACCCTATGGATGTGGCTATTGCTCGTCCTTTTTGTCCTTGGGTATGGTTTCCGGCTCTGGTGTCTGTGTTCGGTGTGCAGCGGTTAGGTGGTGCTGAGTTCTGCGAGGTATTCTGCGACGCGTCTTTTCGTCGTGACACCTGGGATGGTGGTGTAGGAGTAGTTGTCCCGTCCTTGAAGGTGTTTCGAAGTTTCAGGCTGGATGCAGTGCCCTCCAGCACTGTTTGCGAACTTTGCGCGATTTCTGTGGCACTGGATGTCGGTTTGGATCTTGCTCTCCCTGCTTTTGTTATCTACACTGACTCAGAGCCAGCAATTGAGACTGTACGGTGAGCTGTGGCTGCTCTTGACCTACGAGACCCGGTTGTATACTCCATATGTAGGAAGTTGTGGGCAGCGGAGCGTCGTGGCCAGGTGTTTTTGCGTTGGGTTCGCGGCCATGCAGGCTTGCATGGGAATGTTCTCGCGGATGGCCTGGCGAAGGCGGGAGCTGTTGATAGTGATGTAGGCTCTCTCTCTGTTCACTTGTCTGTCCGGTCGAGGCGCCCAGTGCTCACTGGGTGGTGCATGGACCTGTGGACCACTGAGTGGCGCGCGTCAACGGCGGGAAACGATCTCTTCCGCATTCATCCTGTTTGCAGTCGTTCAACGGTCCTTGATAGATTCCCGGTGCCGACTGCTAGGGCTCTCTCGCATTTGCGCACTGGGCACTCCCTTCTCGAGGCTCATCGTCATCGGATGGGCTGGTCGGACTCTCCTTTGTGTCCGGTGTGTCGGGTGGATCTCACACCAGAACATTTTCTGCTCCACTGTACGGTTTTCCGTGTTCAGCGGATGGCTCTGGCTCGATACTTCCATGCCGGTCAATCTGTGGATGGTCTTCTGTCCCTGAATGATGGTCGCGTGTCTACAGGTAGGCTGTCGGCTGTAGCTCGTTTCGTTAAGGATACTGGGGTTCGTTTGTAGTAGTTTCGCGCTGTCACCTTTTCACCTTCCTCCATTTCCCTCTCCTTGCACCAAGCCCGGGGTCTGTGTGTTCTGATCTGTGTTCTGGTGGTTCCTTACGTTTGTTGCTCCCGGGGTGCTTCTCTATGTTCAATAGTTTTCTCTGTGTCATATTTTCTCTGTGTACTATTTTGTCTGTACTTATATGTAGTTAGTCGCAGAATGCGTGGTCCTGGACCAATTTTCTGCGTAATAAATCAATCAATCAATCAATCTATAGGTTATTGCATGTTTCCCGAATACTGTAATTAACAATGACGAGGCTTCACAGGGGCTTCAACATCATCCTTGTTCGCTGAAGGGGAAAATCGGCATTAGTGCTGATCGGTTCCATTAAAGATGATGATGCGTGCGTGTCTGCTTGTCCTGTGGACGAAATGAAGTTACAGTACTAAAATGTACGCATATACAAGCAAGGAAAGGCCCATTTCCCGTTTCCCCCTATTATCCCCATCAATCTGATAACTATTACAGGTGGATAGCTCTCACCTTACCCGATAATGGTCCAATGGACATTCATGTCAATGGAGATGGATGCGTATCTGCTTGTCCTATAAACGAAATAAGCAAGTAGAAGAATTTTTTTCCCCGTCAGTCCGATAAGTATTGTTGGTGAATAGCTCTCGCCCTACCCGATAAAGGTTGCCCCCTTACCAACCTTCATTATTTTCATTATTTTGAATCTATTTGTTAAACGTTTAGCTTTTCAATTTGAATTAAACGTAAGCCAAAATTAGTGAATACGTTTTTATATATCAAGAGTCGAGCCCATTTGGCCGTCCGTTAAGTTTGGTGTCATACAGCATCACTGTTCGTGCTCCCTAATAACAAACAACAAACAACAACACTACTCCAAGATTCCGAAGGCATCCATCATCGCACAAGCAATACGCTACTCAACGACGAATAACCTATAGTTAGCCAACAATGATTCTCTGTTTGTTTTTCTGGATTGTTACTCGATTCCGAAGTGCGCTATCGTCATTCATACCACGGAAACTCAACGACGAATTGCCCCTTCAGCCAAATTTTTTAAAGAGAAGCTGTCTGAAGGGCCTGTTCGTTGTTGAGTTTCCACGGCTTGAACAGTGATGGGGTGCTTCGGATTGTTGCACGCACAATCGCATTGTCAGAGTTTCTGAGCAAAAGAACGTCAGCACGATTCATTCTTTGTTGTATGCGTGTTGTTGTATGTCGCAGCCTCAACGATGTTTAACAATGCAGAAATTGTCGATCTCAGTCTTCCCGGCCTGGGATGACGGTATCAAGCTTATTGCATTGTCACAAGCATTGTTGTGAATTGTTGTGCAGAGTACTTGTGTACGTTGGTACTTTTAAGTAGTTGGGTTCCTGTGTGGTATTTGTTTTCGGCCTATTGTACACAACGTGCACATTGAATAGATGTAAGTTAGGTTAGGTACGATAGGTTGAGCGATTGGTTCTTGTAGACATTCTAGGCTAGGGTAGAAATAAATAAATAAAGAAAGAAAGAAAGATCGTCGTTGACTAGGAGTGTTAACGCTCGTAAAACCTTTTGAACTTTTTGATCGTCTTAACTGGGTGATTAGTAGCCGAAACAATGTACACCTTTGGGCATAAAAATTATCGTTTTCGTTATACTGGGGCTTTAAACAATGACATTCAACAATACCACTCTTTGGCATCAACAATGGTGAATTACTTCCGCCTTCAGTGACGTATTTATTTATTTATTTAAGCTTACAGGAGTCTATCAGCCTCAGCGCTGTGCACTCCTTCTACAAACTTACTCTACTCAGTTACGTATATTCTTATTTCCAACAATGAAAACGTTTGCATTGTTGTCGGGCTACTTGAACCTCGATACAATGCGATCATTTTTTATGCCCAAAGGTGTGCAATGATTTGAAGCTTACACTGAAACCTTATCGTTAAATTGCGAAGGTGTTGTTGAGAGCAGACGCTGATGACGTCACACTGTCGAGGTTATCTTACGACGCAGATTATCAGTTCAAACATCAGTATATGAATGCGATGCTACTACAGTTTTCATTTGCATTGGCATGAAGGACAACCGTTGCCTAAACATTTCACCTTCGGTCTATTCTTGATATATGTGAGTGGACGCGAGTGGCATGACACAACAGTTCGAACCCTCCCCAAAAATATACATGTATACTCACTCGTTATCTGCGAGAACAATCTCGGAGTACAAGTTTAGGATAAAAATCGCTTCGCATAAATACTGTGATTGAATAGCCGTGTTCATTGTTTCTTCCACTTTGCAGTAATTTTACAGCGATCCAAGTTCATGTGTCTCATAACCTACCAATGCTGCATGCTCAGGCAAAGGAAACTGTAAAGCCTTTATCGCACAATGGCAACACATTTTGAATTGTTTTTGCCTGCCATTAACAGCTTTTGTGGCCGCTATGACGACCGGGCAGGATATTGAAAACTACTTCCTCATCAAGAATGCTTTGTTATATGCAATCAATACTAGCAGGATTTTTGTTGTTGATTTTTCTCTCATTAGCCAGCGTAAACGGTGCACATAAACAATGGTCAACAGAGAACTAAAAGCACATAATGTGTCAATATTCCGAAGTTCAAGGTAAATTGGAAATGACGTGTCATCAGCGAAAACCATGCTCAAGAAATAACGTAGTAGGTAAGCCATCTTTGTGAATTTACGTTTCATTCATGTATAGGGACCCGGATTCGAACTGGCGAACTAGTCCGTCACCGTATTAATGCCGTATCACATTTGTCGATCTGGCTGTTCATCTATTTACATAAATAAAGTTGTAATCGTTGTTGACCACAACCGTCATCAGAGGGCGGTGTCAGATTGGGCCGCCCGGCAACCCTGGGATTCCCGGGGAGGCCCCCCCCCCCCCCAATAAAACACGAGCCCTGGTAAAAAAAAAAAAAAAATGATAAATAATAAAAAAAAGGGAATCACGAGATTTGAAATATTTGAAATTAATTCGTGTGAAAATGGCATCTTTAGGTTGCAGGAAAACGTTTCAAATTACCACGGATTTCTCTGTAATACTTGACTCCACCCGAACACCTCCCACTCCCGCCCAACTCCAGGAAGCCCTTGTTAAAGAAAAAAAATTGTTTTTAAATCTGAAACGAATTCGTATAAAAATAGCATTTCTTAATTGCTAGAAAAGACTTCAAATTTAGGCTGACTTCTAGAATATGCAAGCTTACATGGCCCCACCCCGGAAGCCGTTCCCCCAACACATGTACTCACTACAGGGGGCCCTTGTCCAAATTCACGCAGATTTCTCCCCCCCCCCCCACCCCCCACAGGAGCTCCGAGGTGCCCCGAGGCCCCTGCAATATATTCCATAGGAGGCCGCGGCTTGCTGGCTGAGCACCGATTTCGATTGGTCTCTGCTTCCTCCCCTTTTTCTATTTCCAAACTGAGATTATTTGAAGGTTACAAAGCACCAACATGGCCGACAATGACAAAATCAGTTATTCTATCTTTTTTCACTGTTTTATCGCGTTATTAGTAGCTTTCAAATTAATAGTTTAATTTTTCTGGAAAGAGGACTTCAATCATACACGGCTGTGACGATCAAGGACGAAATCAGGAGTTTTACTCGCCCATGTAAAATGGAAATTTTATAATCATTTGTTGTATTTCCAGTTGGTGCACTGTCAGCAAAAGGCATATTCTATCGATATTTAGTTTGTCTTAAGATTTATTTGTTAGAAGATGGCTAAATTTTTTCATTTGTCTTATTTAGGAATTTTAGTTTTCCTTTAAATTTGGTTTAATTTTAGATTTCATATCTATTATATAAAATTTTACTAATTCTGCTTTGTAATTATTTACCTAATTTTGTGTGACAGTTGTCTTAATTTATGAATTTTAGTTTTTCTATAAATTTGATTTGATTTTAAGTTTCCGTATCTGTTAAATTAAAGTTGAATAATCCTGCTTAGCAATTTTTTCCCTAATTTTATGAAACAATTGTCTTCATTTATGAATTTTTGTTTCCATATTTTTTAAGTAAAATTTTAACTAGACATATAATTGAGTTCTGAATGTCAGGGTTACTAGGCCGAGCAAGCTATGCTGCAATACCCTAATTTATTTTCGGCCTAAAACGCCGAAATCGTCCACTAAAATCCCGCGTAGGGGTCCTTGGTATACGTGCTGCCACATCATGATACAGGTCAGAAAGAGCCCTCAAGTGCTAAACATGCAAAAAGACAACTACGTTTCGGGAATCACAATTCCCGTCATCAGGTTTAAAATTACAAATAAAAAGACATAACAAAATCTCAGTAGCTGCCTGCCTAGTCACGCCATTTTTTAAAAGGCGTGACGCGCACGAAATTAAAAAGAAAGAAATTAATTAACTGAACCTTGGACCAGCGTGACTGGATATGCATGAAGCCGGGTCTTTCCTCCTTGGCTTGGCAAGGGAAGAGACGTATGGTACTTCACCTCTGATTTTTGGTTCTTTTGAGGGAAAACTTCAGGAGTTTTTCCTCATTCTCTTTTATAAATAATATAAATTAGATAAATAAATAAGAATTTGACCCATAATGGTCAGGAGAACGGAAGCACCAGCGCCACTGACACCGATCCTGCAGAAAAGAAACAGGGGGAAATGGGGAAATGTTTAAGTTCGGTAATTTCTTTTTTAAAAACTTGTTAAGTGGACGTTCATCCAAGAGACGCCTAAATCCACTAACTGAGGACGAAATGACACAAGCTTCCGGAAGATAATTCCAAGGTCCAATCACCCGAGACACAAAGAAAAACTTTCTGCAGTCGGTGCGTGGAAGGGGCATGCTTAATTTAAGAGAATGGCCAAGAGTTTTACTGTTACCGGCCAGGATGAAGAAGGGAACATCGATTGGGAGCACCCATACAGAATTTTAAACGTCAAAACAAGGTCAGCCTTCAGTCTTCGGAGTTCAAGGGGATCAAGGCGTGCCGTAGATATACGGAGATTACGGTATCCGGTAAGACCACGAGTAAAACAGCATTGGACGGCTTCTAGTTGGTCAATATCCTGCAAAAGGTTGGGTGACCAAACCGGACTCTCTCTCTTTTTAATTCCGTACGCATTATGCCTTGACCTCTCTCTTTTTGACCATTGTCGTGCTTGTTCCTTTGCGGTACATCATGATACAAGCAGCGATTATGCTAATTATCTAAAGTTTTTCAACGGATGGCACCACTAGAAGTAAGCGAACAAATCCTAAATGGTCGAAAAACTTGATTTGGTCCTAAAATAATTTATGTAAAAATCTCGTCTTTGAACTCACGCTTTTCGTGCATCAAACCTCTCTTATCACGAAATTTCAACCGAATCAGAAAAAAAATTCGAACGTTATCCCTAAACAGATGAACACAGAGGCCAGCAGACATACAAAATCAAAGTTCAGTATAGTATTATTGCTGAAAATAAAAAAGCCAGCAGTAGCACATGTATGAACACGAAAATGGGTCGTTTCGGGATGATCACATCCCGTTGTCAAGCAAAGGATCGTCACATTTCTGTGTTCATACATATGCATCTACTGGCGTTTTCTTTTTAACATTACTTTATGTGCTCATTTCATTAATTGAGTATTAATGCCTTACTTCGCTCGGTCAACAGCTTTGCAATTTCCGAAGTCATATTATATGTGACAGTTGCATTCAGGAGACGTCTTGAAGAGTTTCTTTAAGTTTTTCATAAGTTTACCAAGTTTACTGCACTTGCAGGTTCGGTGTGCATCTAAATACTTCTAAATACGTATGGGATACGTTGGAATTCGAAGCACGTTGCCTCATTTTCGCGCATTTCGTCAATTTGTTTCTTGGATGGTATTCATTGGTGTGACAAAATACGATGTAGAAATTTTTTTAAATTACAAGACATTTGCTGTATAAGATGTCCATATTGGAGCTTACTGGTTGCTTAAATAATAAGCTAAAATAATAACTAAATTATCCATGGAAACAGATTTGACTGAATGTAGCGAAACATTTAATTTACTCCGGGAAAGCAAGTCAGAAAAACGGAACCAAGCACCCTGTAAGCT
>JAHWFP010138039.1:5188-17592 GCA_023313725.1 Lithobius niger | reverse complement strand
TCTGCCAAACTCTCGCCGGCACTATTCTTGATGGATCCAGAACGTCAGGACAGGGCTGCAAAGTAAGATTGCAAGCATGAAACTTAAGTTATTCTGAGCTTTTTTTTAATTTACTTTACCTCACTTCAGTTATGATGCATAAGAACGAAATAATCACACTAAGAAAGCGTTAAACTATATGTTTTACTTTTCAGACAGCCCAAGTGGGAAATACCTATAACTTTTGCAACTCGGGCAAAAGCTGATTTTAACAAGACGCAACCAGATTGGTGGATACATGAAAATGATGGTAAGTAGATAACCATGGGGCAAAGAGTCCTGATGGTGAGCATGACTATCTTATGTGCAGTAGATTCCGGGTTCGAGACTGACCTCAGCCATTCAAGGTGATTTCGTGTTGAGAAGGGTGGTGTGAGGCTGCGTTTACAATATGAACGCTTGAGCATGAGCGTGATTCTCGATGCGCGACGTGTACTCCAGTTCACGAGCAAAGCAATGCACGCGGACAGTCTGCTTGGCCCGCTTGTGACATTGTCACGCTAAAGCAAATGCTCTTTCCTTTACAAATCAAACGCTTGAGCAGGTGCATGCTGGCCGCTACTTCGATACAACTATGCTGTTTCACAACTTCACACTTCTACAACGGCAAGATTCAATGCCATACGGGTCAAGGTCACTGTAATTAAGATATTTAGCCGTTTATTTTGAGCATTCAACTTTTTAGCACCCGATGTGTTCCTTTCTTGTGGCGCCGATGGAATCCGTTGATGCCGCCATTTTCCTATCCCAGCATGCAACAACTAAGCGTGCGAGCGTCGCTCGGTGCTAACCTATGTAGGTCCAGTAGATATTCACGTAACGCTTGCAAATAACAAAACACGCGCGTCGGCCCACTTGCTCTACAATTGTAAATGCTCTCGCTTAAGCATGGATAAAACTCTAGTTTCACGCGCCAAGCGTCGTCCGTACACGTCGAATTCAATATTATAAATGGGTCCTGATGCCTCGTTCTCATGCCGACTGTCGTGTGTAAAATATCCTAGGAATTTCTGATTGGTTTTACTAGCAAGATTGTCACTCGTCCTTCTGGCACCACGCCTACAGCTTATAGTGTATCAAACCTCCAAAGTGTGTTACTAAATGTAAAGTTTATACTGTAATAATTCAATGCTTTCTGTAAGTAGCAAATGTAACGCTACTTAATCATAATGGAAAGAAATTCTATTGCAGCCTGAAATAGAAAATATTATGGCGCCTGATTTTTTTTTACATAAAATGTCATATTTTTAACAATTTAACAGTTATTTTGGTTTTTTTTTATTAGTGAGTAACAATCTCAAATTTACCAAAAGTCCAATTTCAATTCCAATCGTTTTATTGGGGCCTCAGCCCTAGGTCACCTGCCTGCCCTGAGATCTAGTACAACGATACGAAGACATAAGAAAAACCACAAATACATGAATATAGCCAAATACATGTGCAGACACAAGAAAAACATATACAGCCTCATCTCACTATCACCATCCTTACTACTACTACTACTATCGAACTACATGTAAACAGAAGAAGATGAGAGGGCTCACAGTAGCACTCCAGTCACTCGCACATACACTGCACTGCTAACCAATACCTAATGGTATGTTTCCTTTCACTTGTCCGGAGCAGACCCTCTAGGGACATGATACCGCCAATCTTCTGCCTCACCAAGTCTTGCGCATCGCCATGAAGCACACACTCCAGGAGAAAGTGTTGCACCGTGCCATCTCTACCACACCCGCATGATGGCTGATGATGCCACCTAAGACGCCACCTGTGTTCTGGGAGTAGCGAGTGTCCTGTGCGAAGCCGAGCAACAATGTGCGCTGCCCAGAAGAGCAAGCTATCTAAAGCAACATTATATGAGCATACTGGAGCTAAGTGATGCAGAACTCTGCCCATGGTCGAACTGCTCCACAGACAAAGCGTTCGCACACGCAGAGACTGTTTATGCGAGTGTACTGACTGCACAAGGCGAGCAGAGCATGGGGCAGATAAGACAGCCTCCTTTGCAGCCTCATCCGCATACTCATTCCCCATTTCACCGCTGTAGCCCCTCACCCATCCCAATGTTTGAGTGGCGGTCCACAGCTTCCAACAGACGGAGTAAACCATGGGATCATCCAACCTCATTGACTGGACCACAGCCCTAATCGAGGAGATACATGACCGGTAGTCAGCGATGATGGCGAACATGGGCAGCTCCAAGTCAGCAGTAATGTCAAGGGCCACAGAAACAGCAGCGAGCTCACAAATAAAGCTGGAGTGTACTCCATCAAGAGCACGTTTGACCACCAGCTTGAGCCGAGGAATGTAGACACCAATTCCCCCAGTGCTAGATTCTAAGCTGTAAGAGGCATCGCAGAATATCTGATAAGCTTCAGCACACCCAGGGCACAGCACACTATGGAGCCCAGCAGACCACAGCGAAGGGCACAATGGACAGACTGAGGCCACATTTAGGAGCGAAGCTAAGTCTGATGCAGCCAGCAAGGACATGCCTATACCTGCTATGCCTAAGATTTTGCGCTCCCTGTCCTGGAGCTGCAGGTCGTCAAGCATAATCCGTGCGACAGGGTCCGACTTCCCACGACTGATGTTGCGCAGGCACAACGATACAAGAAGCTCCTCAGCATGGAGCATCAGTGGTGGCTCCCAGCCTCAACCAACAGTGTTTGGACAGGGGTCGAAACCAGACAGCCAGTAACAACTCTAAGCAGTCATTCACCACTGTCTACAAACCACTCAAATGCTTCAGTGTTCCAGCAAGGAAAGGCAGATGATAGTCCAGAGGGGATCTAATATGCATACCGTACGCAGACATCACGCCTTTGTGCTGAACAAGTGCTTTCAAAATAGGTAGACGACTAGCAACCTTGCTCCGCAAAATCTTCGCATGCTCAGACCAATCTAGACCGCCATCCAGCTAAACTCCAAGGTACTTAACATGTTGAACATTTTTAACGCGAACACCACTTACACAGACACTGAGAGATGCCAACCTAACACTTTGCAACTTGGGAAAAAATTAACAAAACAATATCAGTGTATTTAAAATAGAATCTCGTTAAACAAGAAAAAAATAGTAATCTTTATTTAATTATGCTGTGTATTGTACCATGAATTTGATACGAAAACACAACTGTGGAAGATTTAAAAGATATTTCTGAGTTTCACTTCCAACCGCATTTCAACATGACGAAAATACAATGCAATTTTTAGTTTCAATTAATGCATAATTTGTTGTATTCGTTTTTCAGAGTCATTAAACTTGATTCAAGCCGATGGAGTCCCGGAAAAAGATGAGTGGATCATTGTCAACAATCAACAAACTGGTTATTATCGAGTTAACTACGATAATCAAAACTGGAAACTCATTACGAACCAACTAAGAAAAGACTTCACGGTATGAACTCTTTACATGTCCTACTTAATTTTACTCATTAACTCAGTCGTAAGTATTGATTTAGAATTGGTTCGTAGCCTATCTCAGTAGGTGTGAAGGCTGGGTTTTTCACTTAAAAATGAGCAAATCCCACAAAACCATAACGTCACAAAATTTCTTGAGTTCAAGACATGGTCATCTGATGGATGCGTTGCAAGACTTTAAAAAAAACTGGAAAACATTTGAATTGGCTTACTTTCATCTGAGAGTTTATCAGGATAGAGAACGGACAATTTTGTAGGAAACTCTAAAGATTTTTTACATGCCACAGTGAACATGAGAATGCACTCATTTCTACGATCTGTCTCTTCGCGAATGAACTGGGATTGGGTCTAAGACTTGAACCCTGTATCTCAGGCACATGAAGTTGCGTTTGCTAGCCATTCAGCCATTCCTTTTTGCTATCCTTATAGAACACTTTCCGAGATTGCATTTATTACATTCTATTGAAGCTAAAATTTAATTCAAGCATGACTCTGCCAACTAACAACGTATAGGCTGCCAACGTAAAGGCTGCACAAAGGCAACGTGAGAGGCTTCCATGCTTCTTCAGCATCTATGGAAACTTATTCTGGCCAATCCTGGACTGTTTTTCGGCCCCTACGATGATCGGAGGTTTTCCAGTTCAAATCCACGGGTTTTCCCCTCTCTTTACCGGATATTTCTTATCTTAAAAAAAAAAAAGAGCTGGGAATGTTCAAAGTTGAGCCAGTTCAGCCAAACAAGCATCAAATTGCTTCGGTTGACTTAAGGCTCAAAGAAATTAATATATTTAAAAAAACATAAATTCCGTAACATAAAGCATGATGCAGCCTGATGTTAAGCAAATTATGATAATGAACAAAAAACAAAACTTAGTAGGTTACTAAATTTTTCTGAGGAAAATCCGTTTAAACCATGTTTTTTTTTTAATTATGGGTTAATTTCCTTGATCGTTACGGTTACGAACAACCATCAATACGCTATAATGAACAATGCATTGCTGGTGTAAGGCCGGGTTTACGCAACCACTCGCTTTTGCATTCTCGCAGCTAGAAGCTAGAAATCACCTCAAATTCCAACATGGCGGCGGTTTTATGTCTGCCGCCTCGCAACGAAAACAACAAATAACGTGAGTTCAGAAGCGTTTGGGAAAATTGTTTCGTCATGAGGAATTTTTCATATTACTGGCACGGATTATAAGACTGCAAGTATTTACTCAAACGATGTCGGATTTAGCTAATCCATTTAGCGTCGTTACCATGGCAATGTCACCTTTGTTATCGCGATTGAGTTCTAGCTGCGAGAATGCAAAAGCGAGTTGTTGCGTAAACGTGCCCACCCTACTTACCCCTCCAATACACCCGTCTTAAAAATGAATCAAATTATTTATTAACTGCCACTGGAAGATACATATAAACCATCCATAATCCTAAATTGTTCTTTGTGTCTTTGTTATGTTTCAGAAAATAAATGTATTGAATCGAGCTCAGATAGTGGACGACGCATTGAATTTGGCAAGGTCAGTGACAGTGGAATTGTTATTTTTATTTGGGATTATTATATTTCGCAAGTAGCAATGCAATCGACACTATAAAAACTTTTAATTTGTAAGAACAGTAAACTTCTCAATCGAAATAAGCCTTCTGAGCAAATATTTTGATACTGGAGCATAGAAAATGAGGCATGTTGTAACGTTATTTTTTTTCCTGGTGCTACATACAGCCTTAGCTTGCTTCTGCAATATTAACACGTTTAAGGCCGTATTCTTTCTTCTTAATTAACACCTTCTGAAAAATCTGTTACCTAATTATGTTGCAGTTTGTGTTAGAACATGGAATTAACACATTGCACAAAAATTAAGTTCGAAATAGTTACCATGACATTTTTAGGTGGTCATAAAGCGGCTCACATTTAACGGGTATAATTTTTATGGGCTTGTTGTCAAGGAGACATCCAAGGTTAAACATAGGCTACAAGTCTATTTTGAATTCTGGATTTATGCACTATATAATACGAAAATTTCAATGTTGAGCGACATAGGGTTAATTAAAGGATGGTGACCGAAAGCCGAGGGCATTATAAAACAATGTCATAAGGGCTCACCAGTGAACATGGGCATTGTTTTATAATGCCCCGAGGTTTTCGGTTGTTATACATTATAACGCCCATTGTTCCTACAATAGAAAAAGACGAGAGGCGCTTCGTTGCTCTAGTTGCTGAAGGGGAAGATCGTCTAACAATATACAGACACGAGCGCCAATTCTAATGGTATGTTCAACAAATGGGGCATAATGCTAACGTTCAACAAATGTGGGCACAATGCCAACAGAACAATGCAGAGTTATGCCACCCTTTGTAGTCAACATTGGTTAAACAATGCTTTAGCTATTGTTGAACATATTTCCCCCGTTTTGCGGGCATTATACGAAAAACGGGGGCAATATGTTCAACAATCGTTAAAGCTTTGTTTAACAATATTGTAATATCAGATCACGATACTGCTCAAATGAGTATTATTTTTAAATAATATAAGCTAGGACATTTTTATGAAGCAAATTTTCTGCTGGACGTATTGCTTGAAGTATAAACGGTATGCAACCAATTTGATCAACGATTCAGATATTACAAGCAAAAATCTTTTTTTTTTTAATGAATGGGGCTAGGAGTTAATTATAATTTGTGCCAGATATAATTTAATAAACTTTAAATAAAAAAAAAAACAAGGAGACATATGCTGGATCTCCTGGGGTATGGGAGCTCTAACCAAATGTCTCCCCATTTTCTCATTAAAAGTTTGTTAAATTATAACTGGTGCAAATTTGGTAGACTTTTCTGGAAGGGAGCAATCGAGCCAGTTTTTCTTCGTTATCGACGATATTATATGATTTGGTTTGTTGACTGTCTCTAATGCAACTTGGTTTCTTTAAACCACTTTCAGAAGCAAGGATCCTAATGTAAAGTGTTTTGGGAATTACGATTTGCAAAACGTTTTATTAATATATCAGAATTAATGGTTTTTACCTGCATTTGGTTTCTATCTTTACCTTTAGCTTTTTGTATTGAGGAGTACTTACTGGCATTCAAAACTGTATAAAAAGTTTTAGTAAATGAACTTTGGTAAGTTGGGACTACTCCATTTTAATTATAACATGTTGTGAATTTTTAGATACATATCACTGCATAAATTTGAGATCTAGTTATACTTACAAATTCTTCTTCTTCCCCATAGGGTTGGTGAACTGGACTACACAATAGCGTTGGATGTAGTTGGTTATCTGGAGAATGAAACTGAATACGTTCCATGGGAAACGGCTTTATCAGACTTGGATTATCTTGATTCAATGCTCAGTCGGTCAGAAGTGTACGGAAAATGGAAAGTATGTAAAAGTCAGATCCGTTTTTTTCGTCGTTGCTCATGGGTAATAACTAGGTGTCGGGAGGTGATGGGTCTATAATATAAGCTCCACACAAGGTAATTAAGATTTTTTCAATTCCACAAACAAAAGATGTTACCGCGGGTGTGCTCTATTAGCTGTGGAATTGAGTTATTCAAGATTCAGGCTGACATAAAGCGATTTTGACATTCCAGCAAACTACGCCCAGAGGCAATGCCTAGTTTTATTTTCATTTTTCAAACAGAAATTGTTAGCTCAAAATACAGATTTTGCAAAGCAGTAAATGGTGAATTAATTCATCATTTTTCAGGCATAAGCAGTGTCAAATAATCTTGTACAATTTTTTAAATAGGAAACGAATCAAGACTAAAATTGAGTAAGACTTTAATACCCAGCAATTTCAAGTTCTATTATTCTTAGCAGTCTTTATTGTTTCTTTACGGGATTTACTTGATAGCAGTAATATTTTACGCATTTACTTCTTTAGGCCTTTACAACTGAACTAATAGCAAAAATATATAGACTACTTGGGTTTCAAGATACACTTGATCTGGACGTTAATGCTGATCATCTTAAACAGTAAGTTCCTTAAATTCTTAATCCATTTTATAATTTATTTTCCCAGCATAAGTCGACATAAAGGTGTTGCCACTATACACTATTGAACCTTCCTTTCAATAATTCCAATACAATTTTGATCTTCAGGTGTATTTTCTCATTTATAATGAAGACTGGGTGATTGCAGATTGATTACCTTACTAAAATCCTTATCTGTCTTACATGAGAAGTAAATTAGTCCAAATTAAGTTTGCAAAAGAGTGGTACGACTAATGAGTAGCCTTTCCCCCAATCGTTGTGTTTACTTTCTTTGTTTACATATTAACGTTCACCAACTTACTGAAACTTATCGTCTCTGCCCTAGTACACATGCACAGTACTCTCCCTAAATATTTTTGGTTAGGCCGCTGAATGCATTGCCAGGGAAAGGAAGATGGTCATTGTGAGGTCCATTCTGTCATAACTCGACCATTCCTCACAAGCTGTCTAGTTGCCTTAATCACTTCTGCACACACGTCGTTATTCGCTTTACATAGCTGAAGTAACCAACTGTTAGCTGGTTTTTAACTACTCGTTATAGTACATCAATTGGAAGTCTGTAGTATAACTTGTCGCCCGATTTTTTAATTACTCGTATAATACAGCGTTGGGGAAGTCGGTAATGGCTTAGTTCGTGTCACTATTGCCATGCTTGTTTGCCTCTTGATCCGACTTACAGTACTCAAGAGGACCATTGTGTCATTACCCGTCCCTGTGTCGCTGTTCTATCTTCTTCGTCTCTCCTGTTTGGCTAGGCATAAACTTGTTGTACTAGCATGTGAGTAACAGCACTGTCACCTTTTCCTTTCTCAGTTGATCACGCTGCTGAATCTTTTTGTTCATGATTCCTAGGATCACACAGAGAAACACGACCATAAGCAAGGAGTAGAGTAGTGGTCACCTTCCAGGTGAGTCCAGTTCTTTGCCTGAAAAATTGCCTCAAGTTGCAAAAGCTTTGTGGACCTTCTTGGTTTTTGTCACACTGCACTATGCGGGGTGAAGGAACACCACTGAATCTCAATAGCAAAATCTTTATATTAGAGTAAAGCATACTGAAACTTATTGTGGTGTCAAATTATGTACTTAGATAACTTGTACTGTATCTTGTCTTCTCTTTTGGGTAATTAATCACCCAGTACAAGAGATCACAAACATCATTATTAGGCCGTTATGCCTCGCACTTGGATATAACCCTTTGTGTTCACCGTCTGTTTCTGCCCTTCTAATTATAGATTTGTATGTTTAGGCACCAGCCTTGTAATCAGGTTCTACTACTCACTGCGGAAACCAAGAATTCTCAGCAGTAACATCTTATTTTTAAGGACGTCACCAAGACGATTCCAACTGTCACCTGAGTAAAGAAGGCGACTCATGGCAAAACAATGGCGATAATTCATTTCGTTGATATTCAAGGGGAAGTTGCCACAGCAGAAGCTGGGCAATGGCATCTTTTGGCAGACAACTAAATAACATTACTACTAAGAACTTAATATCTTTTGTAACTTCCATTTTGAAGATGGTTGCAGTTGTGGTACAAGTCACAGATGACATACAAGGCAAGAAAAAGGAAGGTTGGAGATGTTCCTAAAAGCCGTTTAGTGTTCATTTCAATCTCACGAAACTCCGTCTTTGCATAGGACTCCCATTTCCAAATCTATTAATGTGAATCAGAAATCAAGTCGTCATGATTACCATCATCATGGACTTTAATTGCCATATGCTGCTACGCTGAATATTATGCTGATGTTGTCTGTTCCGATCCTAGTCCTTACATCTTTCCACAGCCTTCAGTTCTAATTTTTGATCCTTCCTCATTTGGACAAGATGTCATTGTACCTTGGTATTCATCGGTCATTCAGTCACCAATTTGCTACATTATTACTACTCATCGCCTAGGCAAGCTCTGTAATAATCAAGTCAAAGTGATTATTCCCACTGCATTGTTCTGGGAATTATCAAACTATCTGTCCTAATAGACGATGATGGAAGATTTCCATGCAGCATCCTGTGCTGGTATAATCTGCTGAATCTCAGTACTTGAGTCCCATTGAAGAGTCGGCCATTGGCATGATCTTACCAAAACACTGGGACGTCGCTGGAGACCCCTCACTCTGCCACACTTTGTTAGAGCTAAGATCCATTTATTTAACTTATCTAGAAACTTATTCTACTTGATCCATAACGTAACACACTGTAACATATAGGGTGGGATCTTTGTTGACTTTAGTGCAATGACACTGAATTCCGTTTCACGGAATCTCAAATGACGGTTCAGCCTTGAAGCTTAGGAAGCTCGTTTATGTAGGTTGCCTCCTTTCCCAACATGAATTCGGCAGCAAACAATGAATTCGGCAGCAGTAATTAAAAATAATATATTTTTTTTTTGCAATGGGCTTTTCTACTGTGGATTGCCAATCAATTCAGGAAAGTTATGCAGTGTTAAAGAAAGGTCTACAGTTTAAAAACTTGTGCAAAACCTTCACATTCGTGAAAAACACTATGGTCGGAGCACGGAGCAGTTTTATAATAGATGTTTTCTAGAGGTAGAAATTAACTGAGATGCAATCTGATTCCCAGACTTTTCCTACACCCATTAGGATAGCATTTTTGGTAATTGTTCACTAGTCCAGCCGATTTGGCTTTCCATCCCGTTGTTTTAATAGGTACAGGTAAAAAAAATTGTAGCACAATGTAAAAATAGCTGTAAACTTTTTTTTTTCAATTACAGCCTTCATCGCTCAAGAATAGTGCAGTGGGCTTGTAGAATAGGCGTAGCGGATTGCCTTACCAAAAGCAAAAGATTGTTTGACGAGTGGAGGACCACAAATGATAGCAGCAAGTAGGTTTAAAAATCCGACTGGGTTTTGATTGTTACTATAAGGAAGTAAAATGGTAAGAGAATCTACTCCACGTACAACACAAGGTAGAGGAATGCATAAGAAGGCTATGGAGATATGAAATTGATCATTTTATTTGTGTTTGAACAGGTATAGCAAAAACTGATAATGTAAAACTAGTGTACAGAATGACGCACCAACAAAAAATTATTTGAACCACGAACCTGTTAAATGGTTTTCGTTGAGGTAGTCTAAATAGCATCCTAAGTATCTTTGAATCTCAGCTTAAATAGTTTAACTCCGACACTTGCAGTTTTGAAATTAGCCAACTAAATGACTTTTTTGAAGATGTCGAATTATCCTACCTAAGGACCCGTAACTTTACAGTTCATGCAGTATTGAAATTTGATACGAAAGCCAGACTGAAAGATCGATAGAGTCGCAAATTCTGTATCCTGCAAAGTGAAGTTAAAAGACATATCTTATCATTATAGTGGAGTATTCCAAAGGTATTTGGTCTTGCAACATTTTAGAAGTTCGAGTGAATGTAGCAAAACTGTTATTCATGAAAGAATAAATCAGGAAAATTAACATGTTTGCAAATTAGCCTAATGTAGCAAAAGTGATTGGCATAAACAAGTCTGATATAAGCAAGTGAGAAAGGTTAATCTCTATGCCAAATATGAATGAACACAAGTTTGGAAAAAGAAAAGGGTAGTTAATGTTTAAACTTAAAAGAACATACTTTATCATTGTTTTCGAGCATCCTGCGTGATAGCTTTTGCAACATTTGCATAGGTTAGAGTTAATGTAGCAAAACCAAAAATTGGATGCAAGTTTGAACTAATGTTGCAAAACTGAGACATACAGGAAAGCCAATCTGGAGTAATGTATCTTTAAATTGTATTAAAAGGCCTGAATAAATAAAGAACACAAGACCACTTGTAGACTATACTACTTTAGATTCTGGTTGGCTACTCACGCAGATTTTTGGAGAATGGGTTGATTACGCCTGGTAAAAGTTTCTCTTCGAGCAGACGATCCAACATGCCGCCCTTATCTCTCGCTTCATCGTTTTCCCGACACGAAAAACCGCTGAATTCGCCAGCTAGGGAGATTGTTTGTAATGCCTTCAATTACATAGAGGCTCAGGACACAACACGGATGCTGAAACAACAAATTCAAGAGACCAGCTTTGCCACTGGAAAATCTCAAGAGAACGGTAAGACGTGTTTTGTCAGAAGCAAAAGAACTACCAATAGGCAACTCTGGCCAAAACTGCGGCATTGCTACGATTAGGCTTAACACTGCAGACGATGCCGCCACGGCCTAGCGCATCGAACCCGAAGCGAAAATGTTTGCAATGCTGCGCAGAGTAATTGCCAAGCTTGCTCGCGCTTTGCAGCTATGATTTCGACTTATATCGAAATTTCAGAAAATCTTGCTCCATGCTGTAGATTTCTTCGGCAAGTTAATTGCGTAGCCAGAACCAAGGTCGAGTGGAACGATAGCATACAGGCCAGAACCACCGTGTGGTTACTAAGAAGAGATGTGGTCCAACGAACAGCACAGCCCACAGATACCGAAAAAGAGTTATTTGGCCGCTTCATACCACTGGGAAACTGTCGACGTTTGATATTATTGCATGCTGGCTCTAATGAAGGATTTGTAATAGTGATCAACTTCTTTTCATTATAAAACTATGACTGGAGATTACCATGAAGAAATGAACGGCGAAGTAGGGGGAAAAGGTCTTTTGGCAGACTCGGTCACACGGCCACCAAATCCAAGATGGCCGCCCCCACTGGGCGCCGCCATTTTGTTTTCTAAGATGGCAGACCCAACTGGGCGCCGCCATTTTGTTTTCCAAGATGGACACCCCCACTGGGCGCTACCATCTTGGATGGCGTCAATCTGGGTGGGGAGGGAGCGTTTGTTGATCTGGACGAGGGAGTTTTTTCGTCATCCCCCCACAGACCTCACCCCCCGGTCAGCCCCCCCCCCCACGACCCCCCCCCCCGAGATTTCTCGTATCTTGATGACCCCCAAAAATCATAAATTGTGTAGAATTTACACACATTTTCGTAGTATTTACACGACTTTAACCCCAAG
>JAHWFP010138007.1:7635-59194 GCA_023313725.1 Lithobius niger | reverse complement strand
TGTCAAGCAACACCAGGAATACTGGATTGTTGTACTAAAGTATTGTCAAGTAAAATCAGGACAATCGGATTATTGAACAGTCAAGCAATAGCAGAACTCTTGGATTGTTGGCTTGTCAAGCAACAGGAGGACTATTGGACTGTTGGACTGTCAAGCAACAGCAGGACTATCAGATAGTCGGACTGTCAAGCAAGAGCAGGGACCATTGGACTGTAAAGTAACAGCAGAACTGTTGGATTGTTGGACTGTTAAGCGAAACTGCGAAACAATGGGACTGTAGGACAGAGTTCCTGCAAACAATCACAGGATAGTAGGATAATTGGACTGTCAAACAACAGCATACCAATCAGATTGTCGGACTGTCAAGCAACAGGATTCCTGGACAGTCAAGCAACAGCAGGAGTGCGGAATTGTTGGACTGTCAGAAAACGGAAGGACGATCGGACTTGGCTGCCAAGGAATAGCAGGACTGTCAGACTGTTGGATTGTCAAAGAAAAGCAAGACTGCGAGACAATTCGACTATCAACCAATAACAGTACTATCGGATTGCTGTACTGTAAGGCAGCGAGAAGACTGTCAACTGCTGAACTGGCTGCTGCATATTGGAATTTTGCGCATGTTTGCAAGAGAAGGACTATTTGGAAGCAAGAATAGGACGAGGAAGGACTATCTGACTGTTGGCTCTCAAACAATGGCCGGTCTGCAGGACAATTGGACTGTCAGACAACCGGGTTGCTGGTTTGTAAGGCAACAAGAGGACTATCGGACTGCTGGACTGCTGCTGCAGACTGGACTATTGCATATGTTTGGTAGCATTGAGATATCTTTATTATAATATTGGAGGCCGGCTAAAAGGAAATCCAAAAAGAAAACCACTTCTCCCCTCCTTGCACTCGCATTGAAAATGCACTCGCCCACTCTACATGCATGGAAACAGGAGGCAGGCATAAGTGGTCGATCCTCAATAAAGGTTCAATCTGACAAGTCGTCGGGCCGAACAATCACTTCTCCCCTCCTCGCGCCCGCATTGTAAATGTGCTCTCCCAGTCTACCTGCATTGAAAGAGGAGGCAGGCATGAGTAGGCGATCAATCCTACAAATCGTCGGGAACAGTGCCGGGAAAAATGTCCTGGGAAATGTGTCCGTAAACTTAATTCATGACCGGCCCCGTGCATAGCACGAGCTTCCCCTAGTTTAACCGTAAACTTGCTTAGGACGAAAATCAAAACTTTAAATGTCTTAATGCCTTTACGGTTTTTCAAATTTCAAATTTCAGAAGGTATAGAAACATTACTTTTGCGGTAGTTGTGCTAATGTGAAGTTGGAAACGAGTTACTGCAGCCCCCGAAAAACGAGAAAAATACCTAAGTAATGCCGGCTATCATTACCGTCCCCATCGTAGAAACTTTTACCAGTTGTCAATGAAGATACAAAGCTATTTCCGGTGCTCCTTACACTAATTGGGGAATTGGATTGCGGTATCTACGATATCTGAGCAGGGAGGCCATGAAAGTGAGCAAACTTAGTGCTCAGCTTTGCCTTTTGACGTCTGAGTTTGCGCTTTTGATGTTTCTGAAGCGCTCCCAGCAATGAAGCCATAGCATCGGAGAAGCGCCACGGTGGAATATGAGGGTACTTGAAACAAACCTGGCTTGGTTCTAGCCAAAAGAGAAAAACTCGGGGAAAGACGTGTTGGTTGGCAAAAGTTTAAAGACTGCACGAATGACATGCCAGGTATAGTCTCTAATAAACAAGCTTAAATGTCCAGAATGCCTGAGCGGGAATTGAACCCTCGACCTATGATACCCGCAAAGGCCGGATTCCTACCACTAAGCCGTACTGACACAGCCTTATCGACGAGCCGATTTGGTTTTCCAGCTTCTGTTTATCCTGTTTGTTACCCATAGATTGGCCAGCAAGCAAACATAGCCAACTCGGAGCGAAGTTTGGCAATTTTAGGGTTACCAAAGTCTCTTAAAGCCCAAGTCAAAACAATTCACAGCAATCACTATAGTTTTAAATCCTGCCAGTGTCGTTGCCTAAACTACAAAACCTCGTAACTGCATTTTTCATGATTTTTGTTATCGAAGTCTCCTCCGTATATCTGCAAAACCTGGTATCAGCGAGCGGTTCGACAAAGCCAAAAAGTGTACGAAATTTGTAAATCTTCCAACGGATTTAAGGAGATTTACGGATTTTCTGGGATTTAAAGACTTACAAAAGATTTAAGTAAGATTCAATGATTTACATGAAGTTTTGCAAGATTTACACGGATTTGCAGAAGATTTAAAGATTTACATTAAATTTTGAAGATTTACTCGGATTTAGAGAAGATTTAAAGATTTACATAAAATTTTGGAGATTTGCACAGGTTTACAGATTTAAAGATTTACATGAAATTTGTAGATTTACTAGGTTTTAAAGATTATATTAAGATTTAAGTAAGATTTAATGATTTACGTGCGATTATTTTCAAGATTTACACGGATTTAGAGAAGATTTAAAGATTTACACAAAATTTTGGAGATTTACACAGATTTACAGATTTAAAGATTTACACGAAGATTTGCAGAATTTAAAGATTTACAAAAGATTGAAGTAAGATTTTAAGTGATTTACGCCCGATTTGCGTGGTTTATAAAATTTGTACAAGATTTAAGGATTTACACAAGATTTACATGATTTACACAAGATTTTACAGATTTACAAGATTTACAACGGATTTATAAATCTTAAGTCTTGGGTGTACGAGATTTATAGCCTTGTCGAACCCTTCGGGTATCAGTCAGCCAATCATAAGACTCTCAAATGGTCACGTGTTAAAACCTCGTAAATGATTAACCAATAATTTGAAAATCAAAACCTCGTAACTACAAGTTCTGCCTTCAGTGCACATGGTGGCTGTTCTCCAAATAATTCTCTATGTAGCTCAAGGAAACAGTAGCCAGACAGGAATTTTGCTTGGAGGGGGCAAAACAAATGGGTCCAAACGCTAACGTATTTTTAACTATGACAATGATTTTTTCATGCCCTTAAGAAGCTTAATATGAGAAATTGTTTAATGGCAGAAAATTGCGTACTTCTCTGTTCACCTTCAATGCAAATAATTTTCACACTTGGTGGGGTGGGGGCGAGGGGGTAGGTGAAGGCAGGGGTACCCACTGGGGGGGGGGGGTACTGTGAAGAGAAAATCCTCAACTCCAGTCGAGGGGGGATTTTTTTTAGGTCGGTCGTTCCATCATTTTATTTCATTTTATTTTATTGAATGAAATGTAATACAATAAAATTAAATGGATTAAAATGACGAAACGACCTAAAAAAATTCCCTCACCTTTGGAATTTAGAAAATGCAAAACCGCCTAGGCCCAGACAAAATAATTGCATTTCTGTAAAAAGGTCGATCGTTTAGTTGTTATTCAATAAAAAATAATTTATTAATTGAATTTTTCGCGCTACGGGAGGGGAATTTATTTTATTGGCGGGAACTCCTCAGCTACTCAGGGGTGGGGGGAGGGGGTGAGCGTCTCTGGGTGGAGGAGAGGAAATACTGGCAATTTAAGTTGTTGGGCGAAGGATAAACCTACGTTATCCTTCTTGACTCGTAAAAGTGCTTGCAATGACTCATTTTTTTCTGTTAATCTCTGGACTTGGGAGAGGCAAGTGCCCCCTTTTGCCTCACCCCTCTGGGTGCGCCACTGCAAGGAAATTCACTTTAAAACCTTTGAATTATTGTTTAATTAACTGTTTAAAGCATGTATCCCTCGACAGTTTATTCCCAAAACCATTCAATTTTCCACGAAATCGAGCGGTTAAACAAAGTTTGTTTTAGTTACGAGGTTTTTTTTTTGTATTTCCGCTCAAGGCTGTTTTTGTTAGTGCAAAACCCCGTAAGTGTAAAAGCGGTTTTTTTGTTGTTGCTTCTCCTGCTAAATTTGCAAAATGTCACTCACGTTGTTTTGCAGTTTAGGCGACGGTATGTCACCTTTAATTCGAATGGACACGATCAACTTATTTTAAGTGTTCCCATGTTCCGTACGCTAATCACAAGATCTGATTAAATACAGCCTATTTAACCCATAAACAGTCCGCGTGCTGACGTCATGACACACATTTTGCCCATTGTTCCTTATTCTTATCGATCGTGGAAATTCTACCGGTTCTAGCAATTTTTTTTTATTATTATGATTTCAATTTGCACGTGCAATTTCGTTAGTGACATAAATTTAAAATATTCTTTCGCACACTCACATACACACTAATTACGACTGCTTTCAACGCCCTGACTCATTTTCAGAATTAACTCGTGTCGAGCGGCGACACACTACAAAAAAAAAAAAAGAAAAGAAGTTGTTACTTTTAATTCCTTTTGTTATTATTTTTTTATTGGGACTTCTCGTCGGTCCGCAGATCCCTTCTGTTACGCGTTGAGTGTTTTGGTGGCTGTGAGGCCAACATGAGTAATGATACAAAAAACATACACTTCATCTTTGCGAACGTAATTTCATGAACTTTCGTTAATTAGTTGAAGAAAAAAAAATGTTATTAAACGTAAAACCTTTCAAGGGGCCCGCTTTTTTTTTTCTTTCGCTTTTTTGACAAATTGCGCACCGAGAAAAACGATGTTTTTCATCATAATTCTCGGTAAGAAAACGAGACAGATTTTTCTCTGCAATATTGAAGAGCTAGAGGGCATGGCATTAAATTTAAGCCGAGCGTTTGAGCGAATTCATGAAGTGGGATCTGTTTTAGACGTGAACATGGCCCAACCTTATTGAGTCCCCGTTCTATCCACTCAAACCCCATTTACTCTCTCCTACGTACAACCCTCCATTTCTATGGTGTGCTCATGGAGATAAAATTTCGCATGCATGTACATTTTCAAATACGGACCTCGAGATAGCATTCAGTCATTATTGAAGTTTAGCTACACAAATCCACTTTAGAAGGACACCAATTGTTGGTCCACTGTTTGTTGTTTAATAGTTGAATTTTAGGCGACTTTTCTCTCGTCTTTCTCAGATCTTTCGTGTGCAATGTGATGTCACTGCTTCATTTAAAACACGCAAAGACACATCACTGCTTCATTTTACGCAAAAAATGATGTGAATTTTCTTGTTTTTTGAACACAAAAGTTCTGAGGAAACGCAAGAAAAGTAGCCGAAAATTCAACAGTAGGACAACAGTAACCCAGCAATTCGTGTCCTTCTAAGGTGGATTTGTGTAGTTAACTTCAATAACGTCTTCTAAATTCCACTGTGCCAAACGGTTACCGTTTTTTTCAGCAGTGTTCAGAAATGGCAGTCTCAAACACAAAGGATTTCATTATTTTTTTAAAAAATATAAAACTAGTATTAACCAATATAAAAATTTATAAGCTAAGTGACAATGTTTGTGCATACAATAATATTGTGACTTTCTCGAGCTAGCCAAACATGGGGGCGGAAATGACGTAACGAAATTCCCACAATCCTTTCTCGAGATGTATTTTTCCAGTAAACTCTTCAAAAAACTGTTTTCTGCTAAGTTGTACTATACGTTTAAAGTATCTTTATGAGCTCGTAATAAATACAAAAAAGATTACTTAAAAAAATAGAAACCAACGATTCAAAAGTGCGAACTAAGTAGAAAAATAAAAATAATTAAAAAGAAACAAGGAAATTAAGGATTTAAAAAAAAAGCAGGAAAATAAGGAATACTAAAAAAGTAGGAAAATAAGAATGAAAAAGTAGGAAAAAGTATAAAACAGCAAGAAAAAATCTAAAAGGATGAAAATAAAGGAACCACACAAAAAATAAGAGAAATAGATAAAATAGCAGAAAGGAATTTTAAAAAGTAGAAAATAAGAAAGTTGAAGATAGGTAAATTGTGAATTTATAAAAAGTTGGCGAAAAAGGAATTTTTTTTTAAAGATAGGACATAAGGAATTAAAAAGTAGGAAAAGTTTAACAAAAAACGAGGAAAGGAAGGAATTCAAAAAGGAGGAATATACGAGATATAAAAAATAGGAAAATAAGGAATTTAAAAAGTAGGAAAATAGAGAATTACAAAGTGAGACAAGAAGGAGTAAGAGTGAGGAAAGTTCTTGTGTGTCATAGTGATGCTAGAAGACCCCATGTCCACATTCGCTTTATTGAAAATTTCCCCAAAAGATTTTTTCAGTTCACCCAACTTAAAGCGGAATTTTAAAAAAAAAAAAAATTGTAATCTGAGAATCGCTGGTTTTGTCTGGATCCTGTCTTTATCAGGAATCTTTAAGAAGCTAAAGCCACGGGGGTGAGTCAACTCCATTATTCTTGCGGGCTTAATTAATTGTAATTAACCCATCCGTTTATGCAAATTTGATCGCTGCATTGTCTCTTTGCGAATGCCCAATCGTTGCGGTTAATTTGCTAATTATAAATTCAACCAGGAGGGACGGGGGAAAGATGGGGGTAGGAGGAGGATTGAAGGGATGAGTCTGGAAGGGGGATAAGACAGAAGAAACAGAATTCTAAAAATTTCGCTCAAATGATCGCCCTCTGCCTCGTTAACCCGAGAAATTACGCCCATGCATCACAAGTGCGCGAGTCTGACTTTTCACTGGAGATTTGCTCCACGGTTTTTTTTTTTTTAGGTTTTTTTCTTTTTTAAATTTATTTTCCTAAATTTTTTTATGTGCTCTGCTTCGTTGACGATGAACGAGCCAAGTGTGTTGACTCGGGGCACACGAAATGAATGGCAAGGTAGAGAGGGGTTTGTACTGCTTGGATCCGTTTATCGTCCTTGTAAGTTGAAGAAATTGAGGCTTTTCAAAAGTCGAGGAGGAAGAATAATTGGTGAGAACCGTACGGTTCTTGATTTTTTTTTTTTTTTTTTTTTTTCGTGTGGAGAAGCATCAAAGCGAATGACGTTGGTTTTCAAATAAATGACTTTTTTCTTGTCTGTGAAGAAATCGATTTTTTTCTTCAACACCCAAGTGCTGTTGTTAGGTCCATCAACCAAGCAATAACTGTCCTCTTCGGGTTTTTTTGGTGACACAATCTTTGATATTTTTAGTCAGACAGTGCCGTTCTGCTTCACACTATCAGGTTTTTTTTTTCTCTCTGCGAGTAAAAAACTTTTTTTTTCTCTCCCCATATTTTTAAATGAAATATTCGTTTTTATACCCTTTTTCTTTAAAATATTTTCTCTTCGAGTCCCTCCTGTCTTTTTTCCGGTTGATTAGGATATGCAGTCTTTGGTGAATTGCTAAATCAGTGACTTGTTAAATTTATGCGATACAGCGATACAAATGTGGCGTGCACGGGGTGGGGAAGGGCGGTGGGGGGTGGGGGAGGGGAGGGGAAGAGGTGGTATTGCCCCTGTCCATTTCCCAAAATGCCGTGTTCTAAAATAAAAAAAGTTAAATATGTTGATGCTGCAGTGCCTGAGAAACGGCCTAAACGCCTAAAAAAAGGCTTGAAAACGTCTATAAGGGTAAAAAGTGTGTTATTTTTAACCTATACACGCTTTTAAATTTTGCTTTTTGCACTTTAAGAATCTGGGTGGGAGGAGAGGGCGCCACATTTTCTTCCCCATTTATTGTGTGCTTCGGGTGAATAGTCACGCAGACCAGGCAGCCCCTTGGTAAAACGACGCTGGACCGATTCGACCAGGTCGATGTCTTTCAGTAGGTAAGGGGACTACACCGGAGTTACATATTTGAGTAGTGGTCGCACAACTATTTTGGAAGCCCAGACTTAGTGGAGAAATTACCAGAGGTAAAACACCTATTTAGAATTGCGAGTCGACGGAAAGCCAGTGTCACCATTTTCTGGCAATGGAGAGACGACTTCGAATCAGAAGTGAACCAAATGCCCTAACCCTATACCTCACACACTGACGATAGAATCGTACCGTCCAACAGATAGATGTGAAAATACTAAGTTGCAAAAAAAAAAAAAAAAAATAATAATAATAATAATAATAATAATAATAATAATCTGCTTTATTCAAGTACAAGATGTTCCGTACAGGCACGAAATTCATACGAATTTGTATGTGCAAAGCAATGTTAACACAATACAATGGCAACATAATACAATAAATTAATTTTTTTTCTTTTTTTTTTTCTTACAATTAATATAATTTCATATAGTGTAAATAAGAATAATACAAATAGTACAATAAAATAAAGATTAGTAGAAATTTTTTTAGCTCGCATCAATGTTTAGTATTCTACTTTCATTTTCATGATAAGCAAATTTAGTCAACTTTAATTAACCACTCCTTAACCTTTATCTTTACTTCCTTTTTGTTAGTTAAATTTCTTAAGCCAGCCGGTAAATCATTCAATATATTTGGTAAAACATAATTTAGTCCCCTCTTTCCATAGTTATTTCTCCAACGTGGTAATTCCAACCAATTATTATCATTTCTCACACTTCTTTTAAGTTTAATTTTAAATTCTTCACAATGATAATATTTTGTTATGTATATCCATTTTAATGTTTTATCAATATTTAACATATTATAGTAGCTATATATTTCTTTGGCATTTTTTAATTTTTCATTTTTAAATAAAACTTTTATTGCTTTATTCACTAATGATTGTAACTGAATCATATAACTGTTAGTTGTAGTGCCATAAATAATCAGTCCATATTTAATTTTAGACATTATCAGTGCTTCAAAAATACTTTTTTTATTTTTAATATCTAACAGCCCCTTTACTTTATAAAGCGTCGGAATAGTTTTCCTAATCATGATCATAAGGTTTTGTATGTGTTGATAAAATTTCCAATTATTATCTACTTCTAGTCCAAGGTACCTGATATTTTTAACCTTTGTAAGATTTTTACATTTGCATGTTTTTTTATTCTCTAGACAGTTATCCTTGCAAAATTTTATTGTATCATTTTTCATGTACATATGTGGTGTGGTTATTGGCAAATAGCATGTCTTTTCGCTATTTAGAATTAAGTCATTTTCTCTGAAATATAACACCAATTTATTAAAATCATTTTGTAAATTTTTAATCATGGTGTTTTGATCAACGTTGATAGAGAGTAAAAAGACATCGTCTGCATATAATGTCAAAGTTGTATTTAGGATGCTGTCTGAAATATCATTGATATATATTAAAAAAAGCATAGGACCCAACACAGAACCCTGTGGGACACCGTAAGTAATAATAATAATAATCGAATAAAAAAATGGCATTGGATTTTTATTCCGCGGATTGTTTTTCCATTGGATTTTTTTCTTTGGATTTTATATCCTCTGGATTTTTTTTTCTCTGGATCTTTTTTCCCGAATTATTTTTCCGTGGATATTTTTTCTTTGGATTTTTTTCCGTTTACCGTAAAAAGTTGCAAAAAAAAATGGCTAAGAAATGGACAGAAAAGCCAAAAAAAAAGAGAAAGTAAAAAAAAAAGTCCGCTAAAACTTACTGTACCCAAATGCTAAAATAAAAATTGCCCCACTCGGGGTTCTGTGGAAGCTACTGAGAAACGGTTTATTATAGTTGGACGGTTATTATAGCTGGCATAGTTATAGTTGGCGTGTTATAGTTGGTCGGTTATAAAGATGGCGTAGTTATAGTTGGCGTATTATACAGTTGATATGGTAACAGTGCGTTGATAAATCACTAGCGTTCAGTTTTCAACACATGCTGAAAACGCACGTAGCGACAAAGGTGTGAAAAATAATAATAGCATTGTTTTTATTAGGACGCACGATTTTTCAAAAAACTGTGTGAAAATAAAGCGCCTACAGTAAACACCTGTTGTAAAGCAAACACTGCTGTCGCTACATGTGTTTTTAAGGATGTGTTTACAAAGCGTTGCAAATTAAACGCTATAGTCGTGGTTTTATTTCAAGCGTATTTCATGTCTACAACACTACTTGTATTTAGGATGGTTTCTTCCTGTCAAATGCTAACGGTTTTATGTGTTTTAGCTAAAAACGTCTTCAAAAAGTTTTACAGGTGTCTCTAACATGTGTTTTGTGACAAAAGAAAAAGAAAAAAAAAACAAGTGTTTTTACAGTGTGGGAGCCGACTTGGCGGAAAATTATTTCGCGTGCTGGGCAAAATTTGGTCTTCGTAGAAATCTATAAAATGTATACGGTGTGCGTGCGTGCGTGGTTACACGTCTTAAGGCCTCTCCAGACAGAAGACAATTTCGTGCGAAGCGATGCGTTACTACGTGTCTACAAGGTCAAAATTGCTGCAATCGTACGGTTCATGTTGTGTTTAAGCACTAATATTGAAGTCTTTTTTGCACCGTACTGCGACACCGGGCAGCCGCGAGCAGCCAGTCTGGTTAGGGCTTAAATCTACTTCTCCGGTCCTAAGGCACCTATAACGATGAGGGGTAGCCACAGGAGAAGAAAGTGTTGAGATGGAAAAGAAACTTAACGCGAACGCGTCGGTACCCTTTCCTATCAAAGGAGGACAAGGTGGAAGTAGATTCATAGCAATGCGCCTGCGCTGTAGTGTGTTCATTAATAGCAGCGGACGCACACCGACTGAGCGCTTCATGTGTACACGAAGAGTGCATGTGAATGGACGATTGTGAGCGCATTTTCCCCGTAATAAACTTCGGCGTTAATGTAGAACGCTGCACACGTTACATCGCTCAGATTAGCACAGGGTGATACTTCAATTCTTTCTGTAAGCGTCCGTTCAGGTAACGTGTCAAGCCGTACAATCAATGATTTTCCTGTATTGGTTTAAAAAATGGTTATTATCTTTTACACATGGAGAACGAATTAGTTGCACTGGATTTGATGTTTCTGTTTATAGCATAGTTTTCGGCTAGTTTACATAGAGCCTGCGTCATTGCAAATACGTGTGGCAACACAATGAACGTAAGACAGCAATTCTATCGAAAAACCACCGTTCAGCTGCTTACCGCGAATTAGTAGTTACGTAGCTAAAAGCGATTGACGAACTCGGCCAAAAACAAGCGACGAACTAATATGGCGGACCTCGCTTCCCGTTAACGAGCTGGGCTGCCATGGAGACGTAAGAGAGTGCGTTGATATGAGCAGACAGGCAGTTTCTTTTCCATCCCAACACTTTCTTCTCCTATGGGGTAGCGGTAAATGATAATTAAATCACGCTACGGAGAGGCCTATTTTCATCGCTATAGTGCCGTCCATACGTTACGTCACACTCTAAGGGGTGGGTGGTTGATTTCTTGTGACAATTGTGACACAGGGGTAGGCGGGGGGGGGGGGGGAGTGTTTCTAAAATGTGACGTCACAATCTTGCATCACATTTTGGTGTTCACATCACTTTAAAACTTTTGGCGTATTATTGAGAAAGCAACAATTCGGATGCAGATTCATTTATACACAGGGAAAGGTGAGGGCATTCGTATTGCGACGCTGAGGTGAAATTCTTGGACCGTCGCAGGACGAACTACTAGCGACAGCATTTGCCAAGAAGGTTTTTATGAATCAAGAACGCGGTTGGAAGGCGATCGGATACCGCCGTAGTTCAAACGATAAACCATCACATGCGTGTTGAGGAACGCGATGAACGAACTATAAGCAATAATTGCGATCAGCTTGCGTCTAAATAATCAGTATATCGATTTTGGGGTAATCTGGTGAGCGAATAAACAATGTGAAGCAAGGACCGACGCCAAGAGAGCGAGCGGAAGCGAACGATGTGGCTAGTAATTATTTAAACGTAGGCCTGCCTAATCGTAAAAAAATGGTGCAAATTGTTACTTCGTGGGTGATGCAAAAAGTAAAATAAAAATGCCACCTGACTGGGGAAACCCCACAATGACGTTAAAAGCACGAGAATTTTTAAATTTCGGCCGAAATCCTGACCTTGTTCACAAAAAACAATGATGAAAACACTAACAAAACGTGTTCAAGATCTGACAGAGGCAAAATGGCGGGTGTTGTTGCCTCTGTCAGAGCTTGAACTTGTTTTTGTGAACAAGGCCAAGTTTTCGGCCGAAATATAAAAATTCTCATGCTTTCAATGTCATTTTGGGGCTTCGCCAGTCAGGTGCTACTTTAACTTTACAGTAAAAACGTAGGCCTAAATACATGTGCCACTATCCAGGAAAAAAACAGGGGGAAACTGTCAAGATATTAAACTATAAAATCCCCTACCCCACTTCTCGCTATTGTTTAGTCAGAAAAGCATGGCCAAGAAGTGAAATATTCACGTACAGTTGTCGAGTTGCACTTTAAAAGCGGTAAAAAAAAAACCGTTAATAATGCAACAAGTGTTTCTCGTTAGCCCGGCGCACGCATTTCGCATTAGGAGCGGCAGAGATAACTGTATAATTCAACGAAGAAAGGACACAAGGTCGTTTACTAGTCGTTGCCTTCAGCAAGGTCGCCATGTCCTGTTTGACTGACAATTCGTTCCGAACACCTTAATTTAATTTTTGAAAAGAAAAAAATATTGCGCCCTTTTTTTTCCAACCGAAAACAAGGCTTCAGCCTCTAGTTCACTTCTAGATTTAGAAGTAAAGTACGTAGCAATAGTTGTTTTTATTTTTATTTTTTGAAAATAGGCCTAACAAGGAGCTTGACGACTGTTTCTTCCCGTTGCAAGGCCATAACGGTCGTATTGATAAATATCACGATAAAACCAAAAGAGGTCTGGAGAGCTAAATTACTCACCGTGTTATTTTCATTTCCATCTTTCACAGCGATTCCTTAATAACGCTTGAAGCGAACACTGCAATCGAGTAAAACAAGCGAACGCTCAGGGCCGCTAGCCTTACAGATCGAGGTCCATTACTGCCGCTACTAATATTTGGCGAAGCCACCCAACGAAAACATAAACTAATATCTTCGAAAGTATTTCAGGTAGGACTTTCGTCTTTGAACATGCGGTTTTTCAGAAACCAAAGTTTCCTTGTGTTGATTTAGCACCAATGCGAAATGGTAATAATAACGGTTTGTCCTACTCGTTTCCTGACTTTTTCTCCTTCAAAATCGTCTAATAAAGTTCAAAGTTGAGCTTGTGTAGCTATACGAGCATTGTTCGCTTCAGATGATATTACACTCCCAGAAAATTTAAGAATGTTTTACCACAGGGGCTAAATCACAAACACCGACAAAATTCTCTTACCTTTCATGCATGAATTAACAGGTATTTTTTTTGAACCCCCTTTAGTTAGTCGTAGCATTCAAGTCGACATTCACCTGATTTGGAGATACGGACGCTGACCACTGGGCTATTGCTGCTCGCTTTGCTCGGGGTCCACAAGGAAGGCTCACAAAGCTAGCAGTGTGTTGTCGATCTTGTATATATCCACCCTTTTTGCCGTACTCCCTGCCGACGCCATGGCACCAAAAGGAGAGAGGGACAATTTTGCTAGGAAATTCCAATAGGAAAGTCCTAGGATTTCTTTTACATGCCTCCCTCGACACGAGCACGAAGCATCACAGGGCCCTTCTCTTCCCACAAGTGCCTGGGGTAACTAGGGTCAAGCTCGAACCCAGGTACTCCAGTCAATAATATCCATAAGGCTAAATATAAGGCCACCTTGCTTCTTGCACGAAAGGGTTATGAAATAACTACAACGAACTACGTGACGAATTCCATTCACCAGTAGCACTTCTGGCGTCACATCTTTCAGTGATTGCACTGGATTGTTAAGCAGATAGGTAGCCCCTTGAATAATGACGTCACGTTCCATGCGTAATTACATTGTTTGCCGGAATTTATGAACTATTTAGCGACTTCGGCCAAACCTCCTTTGATCAAAATTCGCCCAAATTAACTCATTAATAATGGTGAATTAACAGACTCGAGATGAAAGGTCAGTAACGACGATGTAATCGTTTGATATGTTGTTGTGGCGTGACGGCTTGTGATAAAAAAAATTGAATGATCTGTACTTTTCACGAGTAAGGGGCGTATGACCTTAAGATCAAACTGGCAGCGGTGAAAATATTGAAAGTTTTACCGAATGTTGGCTTTCACATAGTTTGAAAAGGCATTTCGAATAAAATAAGCTCGCTTTGAACCCAATAGTGTTTGGGGAGGATGGGGTGGGGGGGGGGGGGAGATGATTGAGACTTGCGGTGCGTCGACAGCTATGCCACAGCGCCAACCTCAGTCACAGTGCAGTTGTCCGGGTTGCCAGTGCGCCACATATTACAGAGATGTTAAAGAAACGCCAAATCTATCTTATGTAGATCTGTAAAACTAAAAAAAAAACATTCCTGGAAAGGAGACAGACCATTCCAATAGTGCTCGCATCATTGGAAATTCTATTCGGCTTTGTCTCAAGTAGATAGATAAGTATTATTTCGTTACTACACAGAACCTGAGTAGAATGCAAAACAATTTATCAGAGTGCACAGCTAAGTGACGGTTCTCAGATAATGAAAAAGAAACGTTTCCCTTTATCAGTTAAAAGTACAAGACGTTGGGATTTCAAAGAAAACCACTTTTCAATTGCATTACAAACGTATGACGTGCGTGCGTGTTTGTACGTCGATTCCTCTGGACGTAAGATGCATACAAAGGTATGGGTATCGCCGAATGAAAGATAATTGAATTATGCCTCGAATAGGGCTATTTCCATCACTTTAACATGAATTTTAGACCCTCAAATATGCGAAAACCGCTCTGAAATTATGTCAGAAAAACCGCTTTTATTATGTCAGTTGAAGTCGGATGAAACATTTACTGTTCCGAAAATTAATCGGAAAGGAGCTTGGTCGCAAATATATATATATACGAAATATATACATATCAAATTGGTAGGTTTCAATTGTAGACGCACGGATAAAGTCACTCTGTCGGTTTTAAAAGGTTGTGAATCATTTACGTTTCTGAAGCATGGAGGTGCGCGGATTGAGCGAGCACTGACCGATCGTTTACGCGTCTAGTTAACCTTTTCAACGTAAAACAAACCTTTTTACTGTATATGAGCTGCGAATATTCTAAGAAAGTCATGAACGAACTGCGACCAACAACTGATATTATGTTGCTTCCTAATAATAATCAGTAACATCGAATTTGTAGTGCTGGTGATCGAATAACATATACGAAGCTAGGAAGCTAGGCCCCACTGGAAAACTTACAATTATGACAGTGTACATATTATGCAATAAAGCCCTATTACTAGCTTTTACCTCTTAGCTGCATATGAGTTCCCTGTCCATAACCTATATTTACGTAATAAGATCGTATAAATCAAGACTAATCATAAGCACTTTCCAACGCGTGTCTGGTAGGAAGGAAGCATTGAGGGAAATTTTTAGGACAGCATGCTTCTCGAAGGGACAGCTTCAAGACTGCATTGAGCCTCATTTACTTCCTCGAACGTGAACGTGAAAGAATAAAATAGAAATGATCATAAGAAAAGGGGGGGGGGGGGGGTCGCGGTGGGGCGGATCATTTGATTCACTGAATACGCTGATTGAGTGAGCAAAGCGAACGAAAATCAGCTTATATTAGCCAGTGTGCACACACATTTTAAGAAATTTAATTAGATCGAACATGGACATACACATGAGCTACCAACTTCAACTAGTATGAACATGAAAGCAAATGGTGAATTTTTGGACTCAGTCCAAATCCTTCGAAGCACTTTCTGATAAATAATAAGTGACGAGTGCTTCGCTGAAAGAGTAATTTTTAGATGCGGCATTTAAAAGTTTAATAAAAAAATACATGCACTGTGCGCACATTAGCATTTTTATCCTACCGTTTTTCTCGTGGTTATTTGTCACAACTAGAAGTTGAGGAAAAGCTCAGAAAACACGATCAGGAGAACAGGTTTTGAGAAACATCTCTGAGAAGCTTGAAAAGCTTTAAGGAGAACAGCTTTGAGAAGCTTTTTTTTGTGGCCAATCATGACCCCTTTCTCATGCAACCAGGCTCGAGTGCTTTCTTTTATTTATTTTTTTAACATTGTTTCCTGATAGCGGAACTCGTCGCAGTTGTTGATTCGGACTGATAACCCACTGAGTAATAAAAACAAGAGCGGTCCCAAAACGAGGCCTTGGGGAACCCCAAAAGAATTGTACAAGAAAGGTCCAGTTAGAAAATCGGCTGCGCGCAAGCAAAAAAAAAAACAAACGGAAGGAGCCCCTTATCTTTACAAGGAAACATCCTTGTAAAAAAAATAATAGGAGGAAAGTAAAATACAATTTAGGGCTATCACTCAAACTAGCATGGTGCTTCTTTTTTTTCTCTTATCGAAATAAGCTTATCGCTTGTTCACGTCACTCGCTCGCAGCTTTAATTTCTGTAAGTCGGGAAGCGGGCCACAATATCCGACTCGGTCACCTGAGCTGGAATCATTGGAGGACATGCCAAAGAAGCGGCTCACCTACAATGGCGACTGCCTGAGGGCATTGAGAGCCTCTCAATCACAAACACCGAAATGGCATCACGGCTGGTGCAAGACTGGGCAGGATACGATCCGGGCAAGGTCACGCGATGATACCGAATGAGCACAAGCTTATTTGGTGCAATGTTTTAATTAATTCGAATTAATACATCGTAAAACATTATCGTGCGCACAAAATGATAATGTTTACCGCAGTCACTGGTGACTTATAAATAAACCATAAAAACTGGACGAATCCCGTTTTCTTATTATTATTTTTATTTATTTACATTTTTTGCTGTACAGACGGAAGTAAATACCAAAAACCATTTTGTTTTGCATTAAATTCAAGGTTTTTACGTCTGTTTTTTTTTTATTCAATTAAAATACGGTTGAAAAGAAAGGACATATGATTGTGCTTTTCGCAAGGTTGAAAAAAAAATAAAGTACAATTAATTTCAAATAAAATAATTTGATTTTTTAAAAATGTAACTATTTTTTTTCAGATGCGATGAAAAATACAATATTAAAGTGAATTTTTCCTTTATTATTAAGATAGTTATAATGGATGGAGTATGGTTACGGAAAATTTACTTAAATCTAACTTTCTATTTATTTTAAAGTGCAACTGTGCTGCTACCACCTGCGTAATTGGTAATACATGCACGATTTTGGCGGCAAAGTTTCAATCCAAGATGTTTTTTTTTGACAATTAAAGTAAAGTTGAAGAAGCTGGTTGTGGCGTTGGATCATGTTGGATGATATAAAAGTCTCACTACAATATTGTGTATTTGGTGAATTAGTGTCACCTCCAGAGCGTTCGCATACTTCCAAAAGTCGGTAAGGGTGGGGGTTGGGGAGGGGGGGGGGGGTGGAAGAGAAACAAAGGCCAGGCACTATTTTTCCACCCTCGAATCAGTAATATGATCCTCGAAATGCCTTTGTTTCAAGGGTTTTTGTCTTACTTTAAATGGTGTTTGAGTTTGTTTTATTGGTTTTTGCCTTTGTTTTAATTTTTAAATAGAAAGTTTTCTTATGCAACTTTTCTGTAAAAAGCATAGTTTTTTGTTATGCTTGTAATAGGACCTTACTTTATTTTCTCCCTGACCTTGAGGCAACCTTGATGCCCTTTTCGGCCCTTGAAGAGCTCCCAAAGCACCCCTCTTAATCAGGCCCTGGTGAAATAAAGGCAAAAAAGGGGAAAAAGAAGGGAGCAAGTGTACAAAGTGTTCCAGTGTGCGGGCGCCCTTGATCTTCTCAGATTTAATTATCTGAAACCATTCATTAAAAAATTGTTTGGTAGAACGTTTTTGAAAAAAAATATAATGATCGTGATATCAAGTTTACGAGAATCTTAGTAAATTTTAATTAAAAGTGAACTTCACGAATTTGGTTTTCGCCGACAACCGTTTTGTTCCGGATTGCAATACCTTTTGTTTGATTAAATGCGTTTTCAAACGACAACAAAAAAATCTGTGTCCCTGATCCGGAAAATTAAAAAAAAATTTCTTCCGTATGCAAGGAATTCATGATTTCCCCATATTCAAACTACTTAGCTGAACTAATTCAAGTGCAACCAAATCAAGGAAATAAACTCGTAATTGTAGTAAATTGTACTTGCGTGGATTTAGCAATAAGCAGTAGATTTTATCTACAACCTTATTTTTAAACACACGCATGCTCACTAAATGTTCATTCCACGTGTTTGCAATCATGTTTCAGCTAAATGTCCGTGGGCAGGGCACAGTCATTCTTGCGTAACGCGAAAAACAAAAGTGGGCCTAGAACAGTACCTTGTGGAACACCATACGTATAGTTATGGGAACCGAGCTAATAAAGTCGGAATCATTTACTCTGCAACAGCCAACATACACATTTATCGCAAAAAATTCTCCTTTGATAATATTTTAGCAACAAAATGTAAAAGTATTGATGCGTGAAGAAATTATCCAATTAAAACAGTTTTTCATTAACGCCATTCAGCATGGGACAGCTTCTGAAATAATCTTTCAACATCAATAGAGCATGAATTATCTGCTCAAAAGGCGTTAAAACTGAAAGAATTACAACAATGCTATCCGAGTTGAGTTAAGTTTTTTTCAGTACATTTTACAAGGAAATAATTTGGCAAAAGACGAATCTGACACCACAAGAGCAGATGCCTGCGTTTGGGTAAGGGTCACATACAAAAATAAACTAAACATTTTCTTAAATATTAGGAGAAAAAAAACAGTAATCAGCCTGGAAAACAGGGTTTCCAAAACCAAACCAAGCATGATTACGAACAAATTAATAAGAAAAAAGTTGGAAAACTGTACGAGTGCTAGAAAACAATGCAACCAAATAAGAAAAGCTGTCAGTATTAACTCATAATGGGACGGTAAACAGTATTGCTAAGCTCATGTATGGGTTTTGACTCTAATAACTACTTAAACAAACGAATGTTTCTTGAACGATTTCAGCCCAGTAATAAGTTTAATTTCGGTAGGCAATAAAATTAAAAAAATTCACTACCCAGATAGCAATTGCATTTGTAGTCTTTCCTTAGCAACGTTTGGTTGGATGACTGAAAAACAGGATTTATTCCTAGTATTTTAATTCGTCATCAGAGGAATGGAAAAATGAGCAACGTTTTTACAATAAATTCATAAGGGCTATAAACGTACAAATGGCGGGTTGACCGAATACCTTTAGCTTTTGATGCGCTCCCAGCCGAAGCCACGGCGCTAGAAGGAGAAGGGGACAATTTTGCTAGGTAAATACAATCGGAAATCCCTAGGTTTTTTACATGCCACAATCGACACGAGCACGAGGACTCACAAGGCCCTTCTCTTCCCAAAAATGCCAGGGGTGACTGAGGTCGGACTCGAACCAGCACCTCTGGCACATACCTCGCTGTAGATAAAGTGGAAAACAGTGGACATGTTGCTTTTTGAACTTAATCGTTTTGACAATTCGGTTTTGAGTATGTATCTAGCACATATCCAGAAAAATCTCATTTGGGAGAAACAAGTTTCACTGGTTTCATCACGGCAATAACAGCGTGCCAATGGCGAAGGAAAATAGACTTAAGTGTTTTCAACAACAAGAATATTTGTGGCATTGATTTATTTTCTCTTTTCTTCGGCAGAGTGTATTTTGGAAGGCGACGAGTAATCCGTCATACTTGACGTAGCAAGCCAACGTATGCCACGTGTTGCCTCTGGTATTTATAAGCTAAACCGCTGTAAACAACAAGAATAAGGTCAAAACGGAGTTCAGTTACGTCACCTTTTTTTTTTTTAATTTCTTTAACCCTAAACGAGAAACCGTCCGAATATACGCGAAATACCGCTTCAGTTTTCAACCACCCACAATAAATAAACAATCCCGCTTTCCTTACGATAAAGACTTCTGGTTTTTCCCCTGCCCCGAACCACCCCGAATGGCTGCGCCTGTCACTAAAATTAATTGAAGTAATTCAGCAGGCAGCATGCGAGCTCTCCCGAACCGCTTCTCGGTCTGATAGAGGCAGTAACGATCTGCCCTACAATCTGGCCTACAATACCGCAGAACATAAAGAAAAATAAGCCTAACATACTCCACCTTCCAGAACCGGCCACTTTTCTTATCATTTCAACATAACAACCAATAAGTTGGCTTATTATTTACCGGTTATTTTAAAATCTCTAACTATGATTTGACAATGATAGAGGCAGGACTTAAGACAAGAAAATAGTTTTGGAGTGGTCTAGTTTTATTATAGGTTAGTGAGGTCATTTCTCAGCAATCAACTCTCGAGTAAATAGTCCAGGTCTTGAGAGCTTTTTTTCTTCTTTTTCCTTAGAACTGGCCCTCGCAATGACATAATTATTGTTTTTAATTAAACTGTGCTAGTGGCTAACTACACGTCTTAACCACAACAGTTTTTTTAAAGCTCAGTTTAACCTTCATTAACGATAAAACACGAAAATTAAAAACATTTAAAAAATAGCACCGGGATATTCGGGGATCATTTTCAAGTAACAGTCACCAAAAATATTCAAATATATACGTTATTTAAACAATATCTGTGTTAACACTTTAGGATATGGAATCAGATAAGAATTGACGTATTTCGGTATTTCGGTAAAATAAAATAAAATAAAGATCGAATCAAATAAAAAAAATAAAACAAAAAATAAGTAATGAAATAATCAAAAAAAAAAATAGACGCTGATACCGATATAGGCGTTTGTTGAGCTGAATGCAGTAAACCGTATTTCGTCAGCACTCCAAAACTGGTAGAAAGACGCGGTTTGCGGCAATTCAAACTAAAAATTGAGCAGAATTTTTCCTGGCTAGCTTTTAATTGTTTATTTGGAGGAATCAAAGAACGAAGTTGCCAGTTTGAGTTTTATATTTACTTCTAATGTTCAAACCAATATTTTCTTTGAAATAGAAGCAGTCGGGAATCAAACACGTACAGGGGGTATCAGTCTGATATCGGTAATGGATCGGTATAGGCAAAGTGACCTGGCGGATCGCTCGGTTAAAACTGAAATCGGCTAACTCCTATTAACAAAACAAAACGTAAAGGCGTCACCGTTTGCGATGAAATCTACGGGAGGCGCTCCCGCACCCCTATGGTACATCTAAACCAATTTCGGTCTTAACCACGAGGGGAGGTTTCTCCGGGTACTCCGGTTTGCCACTCCCCCTTCAAAGGTAAAGTATTAACCAGATATCAATCGCATTTCAGTCCACTGCCGTTATGGAATAGTTCGATAGTGAATGAAACAGTGGAATAGTAGATTACAAAATATTTCCTGCTTTGTTCCGGATGGAGAATAGTCAATGATTTCCTGTGCTCCTCTACCTTCCACCCTCAGGAGGGGCTTACTGGAAGGGTAATTTAGGTTCTGGAAATGTTTAACGTAGGCCCCTCTCTTGTGGCATTTTATAGAAATCAGTCATCACGAAAAAATGTCAGCACGGGAAACTTCCCGTTTTCCCGAATGGCCAGTACACCCCTGCAGCCTTAATGTACCAACTCGCGTTACGTTCACCAGATTTGATTGAGTCCCATTTCAGTTCGGCAGTATATGGAGACTACTCTAAAATAAGGAAGGAATACTTGGGCTTCACATCACGTTCAACTGCTCACACACGTCGTGGCTCGTCAGAGAGGGAAAAATAGTGCCGGCTTCCGCTAACCATCCCGGAAAAGTGAAACCAATTAAAAACAAAAATTTCAAAAAGTCTAAAAACGAAACCTGCTTTCTGGCCTACTCGCTCACATCCTCATCGTGCACAAATTATTTAAATGATGTTTACTACTGCATTTTAAAAGTTGAGTTCTTCTTCCCACGTATTACTTTCCATTTAAGGTCATCTTAATTTATTTACAGTGAAAACGAAACGGCAGGAGAGTTGCAGGAAAACTAAACAAATCTGGCAGTATGGAACTAGATTTTCTCTCGATTTTTTTTTGGTTGGGAGGGGGAGGAGGGATTTTCGATAGCAGTCACGCTGTAAACATGGGCGAAATTTGTTGTCTTCTTTTATGTACCAGTTATAACATTTCTTCTTGACAGTTTTAAACATCATGCTGGCCGGTATAATCGCAAGTGGCCGAGGGAAGAACCAGAATAAATCCTGCAGCTGCGGAAGGAGGTTTATATTCTCTTTGTGCAACCCTGGCTAACAGTGACCGGCGAAGACTTTAACAGGTTACCCATCGCCGTCATTCGACCAGATCCGATCCGTTTCTATAGGAAGCTATAACATGCACGCTACCAGCGACTAGACAAGACGACCACTATTCATACCTAAGGATATGTTGTGTTCCCTAGTCAGAGTAAATCGACAAGGCACAGGGTACATTCTACAATCCCCCCCACCATGCACGCAACAATAAGGATTACTGGAGTAGCAAAATGAAAGTGAAAAATAAAATCCGCCCCTCGACGTATTTGCGTGTCTCGCCAGCCAAATCATCCCAGCCGTGGGTTACAAATCGATAACCAATCGTTTCTAACCAATAACTATTACATAATTAGCGTTAACAGGAGCTTAACAGGGAGTATCCGTGTTATATCTTAGCATTCCACCGTCTGTCCCAAGGTCCTGAGAGAGAATCTGCGTGTTTCTCTTTCTGGCTACAGGCTAGCTGATTTAACATCGCCAAAATCTCGCCCACCAATGCGATATGCTAGAAGGCATTAAGTTCCTGACATGCGCGAGAACAGGCGTGGAGCTGGGAGGCAAGATACGCGAATTCTCCCTCAGTTGGCCTTGGATAAAGTAATGAAAATACGTCCCTTGCTTGAAGGTCATTTAGACGTTTCTGCTTGCGAATTGACAAACTATAAGTATTCGCAGCACACGTGAGTTTTTACACATGTGTTTTATCAGGTAAAAACCTACGCAGCGTAATTTTTAACTTATGTTTTCCGCAAAAGTAAAAACGGTCACTTGTTCATAACTGGCCGCATTGGGGGGGAGGGGGTCAGGACTTCGCACGAGCAGTGGAACACGGGATAGAATACTGGCGACTCAACCTTTATGCTATTCCTGGCGTTAATTGGTAATCGCTTGACGCTTTCCGCGGCCTGTTTTCGGTAGAACAGCCTTGTCCCGCCCCCCCCCCCCCCTACAAACAAATTCCCATGCGCTGCTAACAGTCATAGTGCGTTATTGACCCGACAATATTCATCGGTCTTCGAATCTGCATTCCTGCCGCGACTTTCTGAACTCATAAAAATCGCCCGTATATTTAACACGACCCCATAAAGCATCGCAAAATATCCATTCAGAGGCATCCGATTTCCTCATGCAAGCGGCGTTTTCGCCGTCGCTCATCCAATATCCCGTTATATTTCTCCCTCGGATCGCCAGGTGGTGTCGGGTTTGTGGCGCCAAAATCGGGTACTACGCGGCAAGCCCCGTTTCTCCGCCCGGCAATACGTCGTCTGCTTTCCCGCAGAGCTCGCAAGCTTTCCACCGTAGCCGCCGCTTCGATCTGATCGGGACCATTTCCAACCCCGAAGCGGTGTGTTGGTGTTGTCAGCCCAATTCCGTGTGTCTCCTCACTACAACCCGCCGTGACACGAGCAAGCAACATAAACACAGACCGAGCTCCGCTGACACGGCTAAATGTAGGCTACACACGACCGCGCTGACCGCTGACTGACTATAGGCAACGTGGACTTCCTGCATATTGGAGCAGACAGGTCTGGTGGCAGTGGAACGGGTGCGGAGTGTTTTAATAAACTAAACTGGTTCACGACACGGTGTCGCAACTCGAAATTGTCGAATAGTTATGAATTTTCCGTAACGGGGGGTGAGAGGGATGTAGGGGTGCTCGCACCATAGGCGTTACATGGGATGATTTTATTTTTACTTTTGCACATACATATGTTTAGTTTTGACAAATTTCGAAGCGCTTCGTTCTCCCGTATATACCCCCCGCCCCCCCCCTCTCCAGCTCCCTCGCTTCTGTCAAGCCGACCATTTGCATCGGTGTTTGCATTCACGAACATCGCCCCAATTTGGTAAACAGCGCCCCGAATGTTGAAAACTTCTCAAGAAAACAAGTTGAATGAAAAAGAAAGAAAAAGAAAAAAAAAACCGGAAACGAATGGATGGTGGGAGAAAAACATACGCTTGCTTAAAAAAATGGTCCAACAATAATAAAAAAATAAATAAAATTTATTTACAGTTGCAAAATTAGAGGAAGTACGTAAAAAAATTCCTCCGGTATTATGGCTTCAAAAATTGTGTAAAGTTTGTAAATACATCGCCAAATGTAATGTTTGCAAATACATAGTCCGGGGGGGGAGGGTAATTTCAAAACACACCTCCCCCACCTCCTCCTCCCCTCCACCCCCAGCTCACCCTGAACCACTTCATTCGGTCGCATGAACCGAAAATTTAAAGAAACTGAAATAATATTATGTAAAAAATAGACTTACCATCTTGTTTTCTTCTCTTCAGCAAAATTCGTATAAATATTCCAAAAAAAAAAAAAATAGCAGCAGCAGCACTGATGTCAGTTGCAGTGACACTCACTAACGTCAGTCCAACAACAACAAGTTCGCGGCGATGACACACACTTTTTCACACACCACTCGCGTTAGTGCATATCACACACGTACACACACTTATTTTGCACTTTGATCTTCAAAAGCACAGTCACATCGGCTCCAAGACCCAAAACCGCATGCAGCCTTCCTTCCCAAAGGTTTATTCGTCTGATTTAGCGTGTAGGAGCCTTCCAATCGTTTACCCAACAATGTAGGGCACCGGGACACCTCAACCAATAGGAAGACTCCGCGCTTCGCTGCTAGGCAACCACGCTCCCAAGTTACGCATCAAGAGCCGGCTTTCCACGCGGGCTGCAACCAGAGTGAGAACGGGCGCCAAGCTGCAACGGACGACGTGCGCCCCTCTCCGTGCGTGTGTGTCTCTCTCTCTCGCTCTCTTTGCTCGGCGCGTTCGTTTATTCGATCCGGACTAACCGAAACGTTCTCGACTCGGTCGTCCGCGCACCGCTGTTTTACGACCGGACAACTAACCAGCAAGGGCCAATATTTCACTCTCGAACTACTGTAATTTTCAATTGGTAAAACCATAAATTTTTCCTCCCCGCATAGTCGGTCAAACTGAGTGAGCACGCTCGACTGGAAACTTCGCCTGCAAATGTCGATACTGGACAATGAGAGCTCGGGTTGCAGGGAGTCCTTTCCCCTGAAGTGGTTGGTGCCCCTGGCTTGGGTATTGGTTCACTGATGTGAATCCCGGAAGGAGGGGGGAGGGGCGGGCGGCCAAGGGTGGACGAAGGATCCCTAAATGCAGTCATGTGTACAAAAGTTCACTTAAAGGAGAAAAAATAAAAAATCCGGACGTTTCGTAAGGTTGACGTTGGTAGAATTTTCGTGTCAGTGTTATTACGAACTAGTTTATTTATATGTCATCTTACTTTTTGTGAGTAGACGTTGAAATACCTTCAAGCCCACACAAATTTTTAATTTTTGGAGCTATAATTTGCTCTTGTTCACCAAAACGCAAAACTGTAAGCCTATTGTACACAATACATACTAAAAAGACATACAAAACATTAAAACATTAAAAATGGGACCAGCTCCACACACAAGTGCCATATTTAATGTTTTAACCTTTTATGTATGTCATTTTTGTATGTACTGAGTACGGTAAGCTTAGGGTTTTACAACTCATCATTCTCATTGTCGGTTTTTGTGTTTTGGTGAAGAAGGAGCAAATTACAGCGCCGAAAATAAGAAAGTTACGTGGGTTTACAGGTATTTGTGAGTTCGTGCCTTGTCATAGGGCACCTTCAACTTCTTTGTTTATTTAGTGGTTTTGATGTCAGCCTCCCTTGTTAAAACTAAAACTTCATTTACTCTTTGGGTCTAGTCCTGCAAACGCGAATCCACCCAAAACCAAGACCAGTATACAAGAAATCGCCAAATTTCTCAAAAGGGTCGGCCTTTGAAAGTAGTGATATCATTCAACCAGGGAAAGGCCGCCAAGGTTAACCCTATTAACAAGCAAACATGGTGCGTTACCCTCTTCTTTAATTTCTTTAAGCATGCAGGAATGATTACAATTATCTGCCAATATGTTGGAGTGCACAAACATCCATGAGCCAAAAGTTTGTACAGTGCTAATTCCAACATGTTTCAGCAATGTATGTTCCTGTCAGTGTTATATTGCGAATTAGTTTATTTTATAATTTGATGTCGGTGTCCCATGTAAAAACTAAAATTTCATATTCCCATTTGGCTTTCTGTCCTGTAAATAGGAAGAAGGGCGCGTTTATGCATCCACTCGCTGCTAGAAATTATCTGAAATCCCAACATGGCAGCGGTTTTAGCTCTGCCAGCTCGTAACGAAACGAGTCAATAATTGAGTTTAGAAGCGATTAGGACAATTGTTTCGTCAGGAGGAATTCTTCGTTTATTTTCACGAATTATAAGACAGCAAGCATTTGCTCAAACGGTGTCGGATTTAGCTAATCCTGGAAGCGTTGTTACCACGGCAACGACGCCTTTGCCGTCGCGATTAAATTTGAGCTGCGAGAAGCCAAAGGCGAGTAGCAGCATAAACACGCCCTAATGGCAAAAGACGCTGAAAGCGAGCTGTGAACAAACCAACAACCAGTTTGCGTTGAATGACCGAGCGAAATTTAATGCTCGTCTACTTTGTTAAAAAGGAGTAGAGACGACCACCATGTTATGCCAAAGTTTCACGAATTGCAAAACAAAAATGAACTCGTTTGATGTGCAAGGTAACGGTTTAACCGAAACGAAGTCAAAATAGGACAGGAACACGAATAAACTTTCCTGTAAGGTTTCAGATACCACAATGTTGCTGTAAGTGTTTAGTCCACGTGAAACATTACTGCTGTTTTTGAATCAATGGTCACGTCAGTAAAATGAAAACCACTGCAGCCGTAAAACACTGTAGATTAAAACAGGGGAGAAACAGTTAGTTATTTAATGTTAGTTATATGTATGTCAAATTAGAGCCCAGCTGTAAAAAATATTGATGCCTAAACAAAGGCATCGAGTAAGTTTTATTTTTCATGCTGGTACGATTCAATGCAAATTGGTTTAGAACTGTCGAAAGTTAGATATACACTTAGCCAGACACTTTTTTTTCTTGTACGAAAATATGGTGGAATGTTAGTTAGTCCGAAAATCGGAAAATTGTTGTTTGTCTTGACACAGTATTCTCAAAAAAATACTTCATTCTTTATCAAAGAAGAATTACTCGATTTCTACTTTCATATATTACGTTTGGCCCACGCACATTAACATGGACACGAAAGGTGCCGTGGGAACACATTACATATTTCGTAACGTCAGTTTTATTACAGCATCACCACACGACAACATCGATAGTCGGCATTTTCAGCTTTGGGCATGTCGAAATTAATAGCGACAGATGCAGCTAAATTATTCGAATTCCATTGCTGACTGAGGTAGCTCGAGCATAGCCAGCTAAGTGCTTCTACCGCATACTTGAGCTCCCCACAACCCCGGAGCTACACTCGGCTTCCCCCTAAGAGTAACCTATGGTGGGGGATGAGTCAGGGTCGGACTGGGTTAATTTTTTGAATCTGCCCGACAGACAAAGAAAGGGCGCCAATCCCGGGGGGAAGGGGGGGGGGCGGGCCTTATTTTGTACGATAAATACACTTTATTGGACAAATTCGTTACAAATTTCATTGCAAATGGGCAACCCTAATGGATCCAATTTCATGGACTGGAAGAAGGGGAAAGTGCGCCCGACACTTTGTCCAACATAAAGTGTATATCTTGCTAAATGAGGCCTCGACAGTATCAATATTTAGCGTACTGCCTTATGACCTCATGATACAAAATAATTTCAGAAAGTAATAGGTTTTTAGATACGCTAAAAAAAAAAAAAAACTGTACTGCTAATTCAGAACTGCACATTTAACCAAAGCAACTATAGTTTCAGCTTGGACGAATGTTACGTCATCTGTGTTGTGAATGTCTCTCTTTGATGCGAGCGATGTGACGTGCATTGCAATATTAAGATTTAGTTACGCCTTTTCCGTTGTATTTTCAACCCTTTCTCAACTAATATAAAAGGAAAATAAAGAGAAGCTAATATTAAAAATATGTCAATAATAATAAAAAAAAGCGTAGGGCGCCAGGGCGCGTATTCTCAAGGGCGCATCTGCCATTGGCACACGGGCCAGTCCGACCCCGGAATGATGGGGGAATTAGGTCCCTGGCGGGCTTTTTGTTAGTAGCGTAATCAGATTAAATGTGACCAGCGCAGAGAAGCCTACTTTCTAGGAGGATTCTAAGTGAAAAACCTCTTTCCCTCCCATCCCATCTGTGGGGCACCGTTAAGGCCAGTCGTGGTGTGCCTCAGTCGGCTGTCGAATTCGAACTGGCAGCTCCATTTGTCGCCAATAATTACGGCATCTTCCAAGCTAAAAATGGCGCCTATCGAAGTGGCTTGTGGTTATGCAGCACAGCAATGAAATTGTTGTATCAAAGGGTTGAAGTGTTCCCACCGCTCCTTTTGTCTCCAGTATGTTATAAATTCAATGGGTCGACTCACGCTTGCAAACAAAATGATCCAATTTACTTCGTCTCCTTCAGCAAAATTTACAACAAGAATTATTTACAACGTGACATCGATCAACTTAAATTTGTCCTACAAGACGACAAAGAGCATCTCTGCCGCTTAGCTACCTTTTGCGAGTGTCTCTGGCGGTAAAAACTTTCTTTCCATTTTATACCAAGCTTCCCGCCAAAAGGCAAGTTACAAGTTGCAAAGAATGGAACGTCAGTCCACGTGGAAAGTTGTTGCTTCTTACGGTGTTCGATGGCTGGCAAATGTATCAAAAAGTCTTGCTTGTCGAACGGGGTAATGACCCATAATTGCTGATAATTAGCTAATGACTGTCATTAGGTGCTCGAATGGAACGATACGGCCAAACCTTACAATGTTGCCGACATGTAAGTACATATTGATATACTATAATGCCTTCAAAAAAGACCAAATCATACAAAATACAACGCAACTCGTGACGTTTCGTCCCCTCAATGCTGATGTTATCACACAATGAAGTAGTTTTAACTACTTTTGAATCCTTTTTAAAAAAATACTTAAGTCAATTTTCGTTGTTTTTATACGGTATCTGATGACGTCTACGATGATGTGACGAAACGTCACGTGTTTCGTTTGTATTTTGTGTGACACGACGTTTTTTGAATAAAGACTAAACATTTTATTTTGTATGGCGCTTCAAGAAAAGCAACGACCGATTTTCTGATCTGTGATCATCGACAGATAATTGATAGGCGCGACTGATGGTCGTCTTTCCAAACGTTTGTTGCACTCGAGTGTTCTTTTCATTGCACCGGCAAGGCAATGCGCTAAAACGGCTGTTTCTTTTCTCTTCAGTTTTGCTGCAGTTCGCAGCGCTGCGTGCCATGCTGGAGCAAGGCGTTGGAGCGCCCGGGGCCAGCAGATTATTGAGCGCTCCGCTTTGTCGCCATTATACAGCAGAGTGCTTCCCAAATCTACCCAGAAAATCACACTGAAAACACGCGAATATGACATGTAGGTTGGCATACGACAAAACTATTTGTCTACATTTGAAGGATTACAATTGTATTTAGTTTACGACAGCGGTGCCCCTCTCACTGGCAAGAAAACTAACAAGAATATGAATTTGGAAAGAAATATTAAATTTTTGGCCCGGAATTTGGGCTTGGTCGCAATGAAAATGTTAGAATATAAAAAAAAAAGTTGGAGCTACCATATAGGACAGTGACACGACGTAGTATTAATGTATACTAGAGAGTCGCTCGCTTCGCTCGCTCATCCGCGTCGTCTCGTTCCCCTCCCCCTCCCCCCCGTATCGCTCCCCCCCCATTTAATTTGCCGTTCGGTCGGTAGATGGCATCGTTTGTTCGCGCTGCTGGCCGTTGCGTTCCGGGCGCAGCTGTTATCTCAGCGGGCCTTGGCTGTTACTCTTATAATTTGGCGTTCCGTCGGTAGATGGCGGAGATGGCATCGTATGTCCTGCTTGCTGCTGCGCTGCAGATGGCTGCGTTGCGGATCTTGTGTAATTACAAATATAGATAACTCTGGTGGAGCCAGTAATTGGGTTAGCTGCAAGGTGCACTGGTGGGGGAAAAGAAGAGCGTCTTACTGAAGCCAATGCTATTAGACTGGAATTCTTAGACTTCAAACGCGCGATTTTTGTCGATTTGTTGGCAGTTGCTGACATTTTTAAGCAAGTGGAATCTTTATTTTCCGATTACAACCTCGTAGCATAAGGGATTGGAGAAAACAACGGTTTTTTTAAGTCTATGAAATCCACTCTCAAAGCACTGGCTTGACTAGAAGTGTCGTTGTTTAACCCACCATTTCAATCTGGTGCCCCTTGCAGGTATCTCTCTTGTAGCCAATATGACGTCACTTGACGCTGTTCTATTGGATGATTCGCCAACATGGCGGCTGTGTGATGCTTACAATTTCTAGCAGCTCCCACTTTTTTTGAGTGTTCTAATATTTTTATTGTGAATAAGCTCCCAATACCGAACCGACAATTACCATTTCTTGCCAAATTCATGTTCTTGTGAGTTTTTTTTGCCAGTCAGAGGGTACCTCTATCATAAACTCTTGCTGCAACTCGCAAATTAATTTTTCAAGCCAATTGTATTACGGCTAGGCTTTGCCAAAAGAGAATTTATTAAAATTCAACTTTTTTTTTTAATTTTGTTTTTGGAGGGTTCTGGCTCCGGAACTGGCTGCATGTATTGGATGCCTTTCTTTTCCTGGTTTAGCTTGGTGACAGCTTGGCTGTAGAAACAAGATGGCTGCATTCAACTGATAAGAACTTTCATTCTCTACTACAAAAAAAGAAGAAAAAAATGCAGTATTTTTTATGGTTATGGCGGACGTTGCCTAAACTACAAAGCTGCCACCAAGTAAAGCAAGTAAAATACAGCAATACAATTCTATTTGTTCGATATATAAACAAAAACCAGTCATAGCATCCGGGGACTGTATTGACTTACATAAGGGTGGTAAGGCAGACAGCTGCAATTATTATTAGGCGATGTTTTGCTTCTGGTGATCGAAAAACATTGTTCTGGGCCTTTTGTGTATTCTTTAGATCTGTTTTGGAATACGCAATTACGCATCCCCTGTTTGGTCTCCCCATCTGGCTAAAGACATTGACCATATCGAGTATGCACAGCGTTCATTTACGAAAGGCTCTTTCCCATTGAGTTAACAGTGAACGCCTGAAGGTCTTAGGGGCTGTCACACTTAAGTTGGCCATTATACACTCAATATTGCAGGATCAATACGATGCAAACTACGGTCGATTCGTTTCTGACCGTGGTGGCGGAATCACCAGGGGACATCCACTTTAAATTATGGCACTTTGCGTTTTCACGTAATTGCAAAAAGCAATTTTTCTCGTTCCGCGTGGTAAATGTTTGGAATAATTTACCGACAGAGGTTGTCATGGTACCGTCCCTTGCTATCTTCAAAAAGAAACTAGCTAACGAGAAACTAAATCTGACGTTGTACATTATATGTTTTGCAAAGTTAATTTTATGGCATGGTACCAGTGTCTACTCGGCCATTCCATCGTCAGTTACATTTTATCGGCAACAAACATCATACAATAATTATGACTAACGGACTGCAGACAGCACCTGGTAAAATCGACTGCCCAAAGGTGCACAGGACAAACAACAAGCAAAGTCCTGCCCCCCCCCCCCCCTCCCGTTTTCAAGGATAAAAATTGTTAGGCAAGAGCGTCGATCACATACAAGAATCCATGATACATAATAAACCAACGGCTTAATTAGCTAAAAAAACCTTCTTTATTTAAACTTTAAGCTGAGAAATACTTTCAGCACTCTCAGTTGTTTAGATTTTCTTTGTAGCTTTGTAGCCTGTTTATTTTTTTTTACTGTTATTATATTTTTTCTACGATGCACCTTCATTTTGCATTTATTATAATAATGGTAATAATTTCATCTGCTAATAATTAAATATACGAATAAAAATAGTAACTCAAAATAGTAATACGAATGTTAATAAAAATGGTAATGAAAATGGCTAATAAAATTGTAACTTTGCTTTGCTAATAATGGTGGTAGTAATTTTGTTGTAGTGAATAATTTTATTATTGCTATTATTATTATTATTATTTTATTTGATACACTCAAACTTTGCATTTGTTGGCTAAGTTAACATTTGTAACTCGTCTCTTGTTTTTTTTTAGTTATCTTGTGGTAGCAAACAAGCCACACATGAGCATTAGCTCTTGTGGGGTGAGGGCACACACGGCGCTTTGTCATAAACTACTGATTACTGATTCAGTAAACCAATTGTCCACTCTCTCTTTTTTCACTGAAAACTTTTAAGCCGTATTTACAGCTAGCTGGCAAAGCTTGTTTTTTCAATGAAAACTACACTTAAAGTCTTAATTCGTTGACAAAGCTTCTTGTTTTCCAGTAATATCGCGAGAGTGTAGTTTTTTATCGATAATTTTTCCAATCACGAGTTTCAATTCCGAAGCTGTAAAAATACCAAGCACTTGCACAAGATGTTTTTGTAACCTTGGGAATATAACGAGTGATTGAGAAAATTTATCGACACTTATACTACACTCGAAATGCATTTGAAACGAGAATCTATACCGTCTCCTTTAAATATAACTTCAACTTGTATAATACGGCGGTGGTTTCTCGCCGCTTGAATTTACAATTCCTGTTTGCATGAAATGATAAAAGTGTACTAATTATTACCAGAAGCACTCACTGGTTCGTTTAGTGTTTATAGGAATGGTATTTTCTACCACAACCACCATGAATAAAGCAGTTATTTTGTTTCCCCAACATGAATTTATCACTAACTTACCGAAACCGAAAGTAAATCGCCTTGAAAGCAGACAACGTGTAGTAGGATGAATATTAAACCAGGTCAGGGCGCTTCAACCAAAGAAAACACGTGCTTGATTTTTAATGAAAAATATTGTTTCTTAGATTTCACTCCTTCGCCACCTGTGTCCTCGAACAAGGACATAAAGAATTCGGGCCAAAAACTAAGTCACCACGCGCGCTCCAAACTTTGTGAGGGGTCCCCTGGGACCCCGAGTAAAGCGAGCCGCAACAGACCGGCGTCCTAGTATCCAAACCAAGAGAATGCCAGTTCGAATCCCACCATCGACCCAACTATCATACAGGAATTTTAAAAAAATCACCAGAAATAATTCAGTAGTGAAAAGGTTAATAAACGTTTATCTTCGCCCAGCTTAAACAAAGAACTGACAAGTAACTGTCGATTGATTGTTGATTTGTTTATTGAGCTATAAAGGTCTACACATACCTAAGCGCTCATGCTAGCCTACTTAATGCTACCTTAACCTAAACCGGGACAACCAGGTCACCAGAGAACCACAAAACACAGAGCACGGGGAACACTGGGATGAACCAGAGAGAGAGACCCAATTAGGGAACTCGGGGAAACACAAGGAAAACCAAGACCCCATAACGGAAATACTCACAATTAACGCAAATACGCACATTACTTCTGCCTCATCGAAAAACGCTAACAACATTGTGTGTGTCCAGTTTTTTCCTACTTGAAGTAACTGTCTTCAAAGGAATAAACAATCGAAGAAAAAAAGACAAAATAGCGGGCCAAACTGGTAAAGAAATGCATATCGAACAAGACCGTTGGAAACCAATCGGCTAGCTGAAATGTCTAAAACTGAAAGTAAGTCATGTCCACGTAGTTTTAAGATCAATCCTATGTTACTGCATAACCTTACAATTTTGTACAACGTCGCCGTATGTGGGGCTGAGTAATGAGTGCTGAATTTAAGAACACACTCATTACTTGCTGTATTCGGCACGTATCGACGAGCGAACACCAGGTGCCATGATGGATTTACTTCAGAACAGCGTCACAGGCATCTGGGGCAGCTGGATGATGCAGGGCTGAGCGCGCAGCACAATAACAATTTGCTTTCTGCGAAAACTGAATGTTTACGAACCAGCATCTCAGCGTCGCTGCGCGTTACGCTGCAGGTCATAGTTCCCATGACAATATCCCTACGTAAACTTGTTTGTTTACGTATCGCGTATGCGATATGTGTATAAATTATGCGTACGCGATTGCGTATGCACGTACTGCTTTTTGAAATTAAAAAATGCTTTCTGTCAAGCAGCCGGAACACCAAGGTATGGGCTTTTAAGGTGTATGTTAGTCCAATTCTAGAGTAAGCCAGCCCTGTTTGGTCCCCTTATTTGCTTCACGACATTGACTTGATCGAAGCAGGTTCAGAGACGTTACACTAAGTCCTTTCGAGGACTTCGTGACCTGACATATGGTCAACGCCTGAAATTGTTAAAGCTTGACTCTCTCCAACTTCGGATCCAATCTGATCCTCACTTCCCAGATTGTTCATGGTCTATTGGGTGTTGGTCTCTCATTCTTCGACTTTTCAAATGTAATTCGTACCAGAGGACATTCTCTGAAACTTACAATACAAGCGTCTCACTTCGATTGCCGTCAAAACGTTTTCCCGTGCGGATTGGTGTCTGAAATTCTCTACCCAAAGAGGTGGTTATGTCTTGTTCTGTAAAGGCATTCCGGAAGCGCTTAATCAGCATAAATCTCGACAAATTCATGCAGTGGTCCTACCCTTACACTTGACATGAGACCATCTATTTTTTGTTTTAAGTCAGCGATGTGCCCTCCTATCAGGGTGCACTTGCTTTTAAATAGTTTCAGTTCGTTATGTTAAAACTCAATGTAAATTTTCCCTCATTTTATCTTAGATTTGGCAGGATGTCAGCGATCCCCCCGATCCTTCCTTGACCATTTCCAATTGAAATACAGTTGGATCCACTCTGTGCACACGGCCTGATACCGCCTGCGTAATGGCAGGGGAGAATTGCTCAGACGCATATAAAAGCTGCGAGTCTGCCCACAGTCTTCAATTGCTGTTGGAGGGTTCAGCCTAATAGTTGAACCTCTGCACCTTCTAGGGTTAACAGTTACCGACGTTGCCAAATGTGAGATACTCGCTGCATAGCCCCTTCGCTTAGCTTTTTGACGCGCTCCCAGGCGAAGCCATGGCGCCAGAAGGAGAGGGGGACAATTTTGCTACGTAAATCCCATCGGAAATTCCTAGGTTCTTTTACATGCCACAATCGACATGAGCACGAGACATCACAGGGCCCTTCTCTTCCCTAAAATGCCAGGGGTGGCTGAGGCTGGACTCGAACCCGAGACCTCTGTCACATGTAGCGGTCATGCTGACCATTAGGCCACCTTGCCCTGCATAGCCCCTTAGCAGTGCAATAGCGAGACTCGGAATTGAGCTTAAAACTTGAATGTGGTTGTCTGCCTCGTGAGTGGTTGCATATTTTGGGGTTCTACCGCGATCCGAACTGTAACCGAGTTTCGTAAAATTGCGGATACCACATTTTTTTTCTTCCAAGCCTAAACCAGGACTGAAAATTAAAATATCCTTTTCTTTTTCTGAAAATAAAGTAAAACAGTAGAATATAAAAACCCGTAGTCAGTAGGCTGTAGGAGCTGAACTAGTGAAGGAGCGCACTGTTTGGTTACGGGTTGAAAGTTATGGAGCCAGTAACACGCTAGTTATTTAAAGCTTCGAGATGATTAAGAGCTTTAAATTTATGAGCAACAAAGCAGGTTTGGGGTTGTTATGAAGTAAATTTGGTACATCTTTGGATTTGGATCCCCAGCTTTGACCTGGCTAACTAGATCCAGCATAGTTAAGAAAAACGGGATGTAAAGTAACGAAACATTTTCTTGGCACACTATAATAGTGGAAATTGTGCCACTACAGGGCCTCCTGTACTTCAACCTCCAATAGTGCGAAACTTGGGCTTGTAAACAAGAAAGAAAGCCAAATCGGCTCGAAAAGTGTCAAATAAATAAATACAGATGCAAACCTAATTACGTTGCCTTTTGGACTTAAGACTATTAGGCAGTCTGACATTTAGGTCCAAAAGGCGACGTAAATAGGTTTGCATCCGTTTTTATTTGAAACTTGGGCTTGGGCAACGCACGAAAGAAGAAGGCGAGAACTGAGGAAAGTTGAAATTTTTCCTTGGTTGAGGATTTGGGAGAAGATTTTGGGGTGAAAACAAAGACATTTTGGGCCAGAATTTTCGGAATCCGAAAGAAGCCTATCTCCCCCGTAGATTGTCACGTTCAGATGTCGGTGCAGAGCAAGGACACTGACTTCTGAAACTGGACAGATTCCTGCCCAATTCCTGGTGATTTTCGGAAGAAAGTTTTTGAACAGCTTGCCAACGATTTCAAGAATCAAAACCCTTTTTGGAGGAAATTACGGAACTCAACCTCCTAATGTTGAGCAACAATACGAGAATGAGCGGCGGCCATTACAGTCCGGCCCGCGTTCACTTCCAACAAACACCAAACATTTATTGTTGAAGCTGATGAGGCGTCATGGCATCATCATTCTTGCTATTCACGAGCCAACACGGATCAAGTGGATAGACGAATGTGCATTGGCCATATACGTTCGAGGCAGACGATTGACCAAGACAGATGTGGAGGCAAAAACAAACTTCAGCAAGGAAACACAATACCCCAAAATAGGGTTAGAAAGCCCGGAAATGGAAACCCCCAAGCGTCGGACTGGCGTTGACTATGTCACCAGGCATAGAAGCCGGGAATGTCGACATGACTTTTCAGGGGGCAGGCTGAAAAGTCATGCCCGCGAACGGACACAACTCGCAGGCCCTCTAGTGAGGACTCTCAGTATGAACTGCTGCCGCCTTTACTATGTCGCCTGCACATCCTGTCGTTAGGCGCTGCAATTGCACCATGACCCCTCCTCTCATGAAAATTGTACAGCAGAGGAGCAGGGCAGTTTGCGAAAAAGTCGTATTCTCCCCAACACCTAATAAAAACGTTAAAATTGAATTTTAAACCTGCCAAATAATAATTTTTCATTTTCTAGCGTTTCCGCCTATGTTAAACGATACTAAACGCAAAGCCCCTTGTGGCATCACATGACATCTCCTAAGACTGTGAAATTTTTTACGTGTGATAGTGGTGCTATGAGGCCACATTTCCACCCCCCAAGCTATTGGGAATTCCGAAAAAAGTTTTTTCACTCCACCCTATGGGTCACTAAGCCTCATCCCCCCCCCCCCATGGGTCATGTCGGTATTGCAGTAGTTGCATCTCTCTCATGAAAAGCACTTGTTTTTTTTGGGGGTGATGCAAAGCAAGGCAGTGTACATACTCATCTTTTCCCGTCTGTTTGTGTCTCACTGCATCCATGGACTAGCACTGGTTGCCGGTTGCCGATACCGATCGCCGTTCGGCTTTCGGTCGCTGTCAGAATGGCCCTTACGATTCATTTCAACCTTTCACACCTATATATTCTAACCCGTTTGTGGATTTCAGTCGGTACACTAAATTGGGTGTTAGTATTGTACATCTCGTGGCCACACCTTCAAGTTCGAAACCGTAATTCGGATCTCACGTCGAGTAACGTTATTCTTAGTGCTGACGAAGTTCTTTGGACCCCAAACGACTTTATAGCGTGGCTTCTTGATCCTCTTCAGGCTCCCAAAGCTGAACTACTTTTACAGTTCGACAGCAACTTGTAAAAGTAGCCTATTAATTAGGAAAACTTACGACTGTCCTCTGACTGCAGTAGAAGGTAAAGGTTTTACAAAAATATCAAGAACCAGGTTCGTTTCAAATCTACAAATTTTCAGAACAGCATCGACAGCATCGTTGAAACGGCTATGCTCCTGTTAACGGTTCTGAATACGAAAGAAAAAAAAATGCAGCAATCCGTAACCAAACTATAACAAATGGGGTAACATATATGGGGAACAATACGGAGGAACCCCTAAATTGTTCCAGCCTCCACAATCAATCAGTCAACCATCTTAACCTCTATACAGTAACATGTTTCAATTAAAGATAGGACCTACTAAGGGAAAATTAACAAGTAAAACTTGGCCTACGTCACTAAAAAGGTAACACGTTGCAGGTCGATCTGCCATTGACGGTGTTACCATAAGAGGCACTGGGCTAGGTGTTTAGGTTGGTTTTACTGTCATAGCTCGAAATGAAATGGACATCACTTAATCAGACATTAAATCATTAACGAGGGAAATAAATGTACAACTAACAGGCTTGAAGCATAAAACGAAACCTAAAATTACGCATGTCACGCGTTTCAGTTAATGATTGAAGATCATGGACTGACAAATCCAAACAAATCAGACTTAACTGATTTGTTTTTCTTACTTACTCGTGCTTACGTAATCATTCTTATATCACGGTAAAGGATTTAGTAATGTGTCTTTAAGTTAGTTTCAGGAGTTTGAGTCCGAATTTAAATATGTATTGCTCCCCCCCCCCGTTGTTTTGGTTTGGTTTTTTCCTTTTAATTGCAAAATTATTCCACTCAGGTCGAGAGACGGACAGCTTTTGCTACGATTCGTCCTGGGGTTGTTTTTGCATCCCACAGCAAAGATTACCATATTATCTTATCGCAAATCTTATCATCGGTTGGATATAGGGTTGGTAGCGAATGTAAAAGACGAAGGATATTGCTATGCCAGAAGGCGGAAAAAGCAATTTTACTGAAATTCCCATTTGAGCGACTATAAAAGCCACATTCATGAAATAGCTGTTCTTTTTTTTTAGAGGGGGGGGGGGGTAGAAAAGCGGTGCAATATTTGAAAAGGAAAGTAATGGCTTGGAGAGAGGTTTGTGCAGTAAGGTGAAGTAGAAACCAGGGCGATTTAATCAGGTTCATAGATTTTTGTTAGATTTTGTTTGATATAACTACGAGTTTGAATTTCTTAAAGGTAAGTTGTAGAAACTTACTTGGATGAAGCATGGGTATATACACATTAAAGACAAATGACGCTATCTGGGTTCCCCCATGAATCTTACAGTTTGAAACAAACGCGAAACGGGAGTTTGAGATAAAACTATACACGAATAGTGGCAAAATACGTAGTCATTTAAACATGTAATTTAATAATAATAATAATAAATTGGTTGCAAACACAACCGGAAGTGGCAAGGACCTGGTGGTCACTGACTGCTATCCGGAAGTTAAAACAAAAAATTAAAATTACAGAAGTTTAGGACTTCAAGAGTTTAAAACGAAGATAATGGCCTGGCTACAGAGGAAGGGTAGATGGTATTGGGTTGGGGTCACGAATGCTTTACCACCAAGGTTAGACCTACCAGGGACACAATGGTCCCCGATGGCATCGCCAAACGCGAGGGACAAGTGAGGGAAAAAGCTGTTTCATTGTCAATGTTTAATAGCATTCACGACTGGTTTACAGTGGTAAGGAAGATGCGCTGATTGAGTGAGCATAGCGAACGAACATTGCGTTATGTTTGCCCAGTATATGCGCAAAATTATGATTTTTAAAAGAAACTCACTTCGCTGAATCATGTACACACACATGACAAACAAAATCCACATGTTTGCTACACCAGTCCGGAGTACGGGCTTCTTCTATAGTTTACCAATAATCCAGCAGTATACGACCTCAGCAGGGGGGTAAACGACCGACTGTAAACGGCCTTTACAGTTTAGTCAATGGGGAAGATATACGGGGTAACAGGGCCACGAAATGCTCCCAGCATTAAAGGTACATTCTGTCTGCCTCAATAACAGCCACGCGCAAGTCGCCATCCGCGCATGTTACCATCGCACCCTTTTGCGAGACTCGTAGTAGTAATACAAGGTCAACTGAGATAGTAGCTGTGTTCTCGCAGCGAGAAACGCAGCTACTATCTCAGTTAACCTTGGGCGTAATAGACGAAACAGAATGAACACAAAAATTGTGTCGTCACAAACCGGAATGATTTTCGTATTTTAACATCACACTTTATAATTTTTAAGGTTAGTATCTTATAATTTTTCTTCGGCGATCTATTGGCATAAATAATTTTAATATTTACCGCATTAGTCTTTTAGATTTCTGATCTCATGGTAATTTACTAGCAATGCACACACAGATGAACCGTCATGGTTATTGTAAGCGCGCCAAGTATCATATAATCGCAAGTTGCTATTCAATTAGTTCCCAATATTCAACAGAAATTTCGTAGCCACCACATTTTAAAACGGGTTTTTAGCAAGGGATTGACTAACGGTAAGTAATTAGAACTTTGGAGCCGTACTTGATGTGGTGGGTCGAGAAAAATGGCGTTGAGAGGAATGTACCTTTAATTTTACCGTTTCGCCCACATAGATCTCCACGTGCTTCCTAATGTTTTTACATATCAGCCCATCATCAGAAAGAAGCTGAAAGAAAAAGCCTCTGACTGTACGATTTCCGTTTTTAATTTTTAATGAGAAACAGGAATTTGAAACCCGAATATGCACGGCCTTCATTAAAAAATGAAGCATTATAATATTTTTAAGACGTCGAACTATGGCAGTCTTGATCAAAAGGGGTTTAAATTGTTTCTAAAATATTAAAATCCTTGTTGTTGATTTAAAGGATGAATTGCCAAACTGCATAAGACAGTACATTACGGTATCAGCACGAGCTTGTAAAATCATGCTTTAAAAAAAAACAGCATTTTAGCTTAAAAACAAGTAAAAGCTTTTTACAAATGGCATGGAGCACTTCGTAAACATACGTGCGCAGAACTGAAGTATGTTGATGTTCATAAAAGATGTTACCGACATTCATCATTTCCAGAAATGTTGTTTAGGTGGCTACTGGATATCAGTACTGTGGCCCTTGAATTTATTTAGAGTTGTAAGCTGAAAAACACTTTAGCACTATTAGTTATTTAGATTTTCTTTCTTTCTTTGTAGCATGTTTATTTTATTTTTAAAAATTTAATTGCACTTGCTAATAATAGTATCTTTGCATTCGCTATTAAATATACTAATAAAAGTAGTAACTTAAAATAGTAATAAGAATGTTAATAATAATGGTAATAAAAATGGCTAATAAAATTGTAACTTTGCTTTGCTAATAATGGTGGTAATAAATTTGTTGTAGTGAATAATTTTATTATGGATAATTATAAATTATGATTTTAATTAACTATTATAGTTTGTTAATGCTATTATTATTATTATTACTAATATTTTCTTTGATGCACCCAAACTTTGCATTTGTTGCACAAGTGTTTGTAACGCTTGTGTTGATTAGCCAATACGCCACACGTGAGCATTTGCTCTTGTGGGGTGAGGGCACATACGGTGTTTTGTACTGTTCACCTGATCAATAAACCAATTATTACTCTTTACTTGCAGCGAACCACAGGCGAGGGTCAGTAGCCGAGGAATGCAGCAATTGTGGCAGCTACTATATCGCGTCGACGCCAAACGACACCACCGTAAAGTCAGGAAGGAACCTACCAAGGCAGCTTCATGTTTAAATCATGTTTAAATGTGTTATGTCGTCACATTTATTTATTAAACTTAAAAACCACTCGTGGAATGTTACAAGGAAAAGTACACAAACATACATCAAAACTCGACATTTCGGCTCTCTCAGAGCCTTTCAGCTCATTGCTGGCTAAATTTTTTAAAGTTTTTTTGTTTTTGTTTTTACGGGTCTGTCCGTTGTTAACACGTCCTAGCAAGTTCTGGCTTGCGAAGATGGGCACTTTACTTGCCACTTGACTCGGGGCTTTCTTGTACTGTTTGTAATTGTTTTTATTGCTGTTCTTTATAATGGCTCTGAGATTTAGGATTATTAGGTGTTTGGGGAGGATGCGACTTTCTAACACACGGCCTGCTTCATCGGCTGTACAACTCGCGTGAGAAAGCTTTCAGTGCGAGATTCAAAACAGCGGAGAATGCGCCGGCGATCGGAAGCTTGACGGTTGGTGTTGAAACTGAAAAACCTCACTAGAGGGCTTCCGAGCTGCGGCCGTTTGGTCTCGATCTTGCAGGGAAGCCAACACAGCTGCCCCTCTTGGCCTACGCTCGGCAGGTCTACACAAGCAAGAGCCTCTTTCAAGATAAAATATTCGTTTAGGGTTTAAAGTCAGTGTGCGGTGCAATTCGTTTCTTATGTTTTCTTTTCTAGTAATTCGTGGCAAATTGATCGTAGCCGATAACGTCGGAATTAGTAGGTGGCCGTTACAAAATCCTAGCAAGGTGAGCGAGCCAGAAGAGTATCGCTTCGTTGCCGCCATTTTTTTCCGCCGACTAACGCCAACGTTTTTAGGAGGGCGCTGCGCGCACGCTAAATCGCTTCTCACACCAGTGATACATTCATCGCAGCGAATAACGCATCTTCCCCAACAACTGATAATCCTAGCTGAGATGATTCGAACGTTGAGTTTTGATGCATGTTTGTGCACTTTCCGGATTTTGTACTTACAGGCGTGTTTCCGTACTTATTTTACGTACGGCAAATTTATTTAAGGCACTTCGGTGCCAAAGCTATCAGCCCAGAAATCTTCACGCGGGCGTGTGGTGAGCTTGCTTGCTTGGGGGCGACATCTGCCGAGAATGCCAAACACCAAACACACGGATGCAGAGCCAACTGAGATAAGGCTTACTGTACGCTTTCGCGGGTGAACGTGACGTTTGAAATTAACCAACTGACCATTGTTTTTGGTGAAACGGGAGTTCACCGTTTTCACCCCCAAGGGCGATCAAAACCTCAAGAGCTGGGGTGAACCCCCCCCCCTCGCCGATCACCCCCATCCGGTAACCCTGATACTTTATGCTGCTCCAGACATCAACGAACGGCGAATGTCCTATCCACACTATATGTAGATAACGCGGGGTTATTGACATCTGCGTTATTTCGGATGATTTTATCGGTAATTAGAATCGGTAACAATAAACCTACGCTATCAAACTTTTAGTCACCACCCTCTCCCCTCTTATTATTATTATTAATTAATTCTAACCCTTTAACTCCCCCCCCCCCTATGGAGCCGTATGGCCACAGCTCGCGCGACAGTAAAAAAACAGTCCAAACGCGCGCCCAAGCTATGTGTGGGGTCCCCGGCAGCCGCGGGCAAGCACAGCCCAGTGGTTAGTGTCGTCGTCTCCAAACCAACTGAATGCTGGTTCGAATCCCACAATCGACAGAGTTACACTAAAAAAAAAAGGAAGTCCGTGTGGTTGTTGGAGGGTTAAAGAGGGGATAGGTTAAAGTTTATTTAAATGTTCTCTCCATCTTTTCATCTGGGTTTCTGGAAAAATGTTATTTTTTTTTTTCAATCTATTTATTTCGTTTGTCTTTCCGTAATTTCATATCACCCAATTTCACGATCACGGTCCTCTTTTAACAAAAACGCGTTCGGATTGCAACAATAGTTTTGGTGGTGGAAGTGTGAGCTGTAGTGGTGGAGGACAGAGATGGGGAAGGGGGGCGGGGGGGGGGGGGAGTAAGAGGCTCCCCAAAATCTTACTGTTAACGCATTGTTGCTTGATTCGACCGACTACCCATCAACGAAACTCAACGACGAATTTCTCATGTCGATCGTGGAATTTCAAAGATCCGGGGTATTTTTTGCTTAGATTTCTCTAGCAAAATTGTCCCTCTCGACGCCTACTCATAATCATCCTCATCTTCACATGGAGGTGGCGACGAGCTACGTGGCCGCCATTGTGATGATGGATGGCGGCCTGCACGCTGTTTCAAAATGGAGGGCCACTATCAGTATTGGCATCATCATACTTCTTGAACAAAACAACGAATAATAACGCTGTCTCCAATGGCACCTTTGTCTCAATGTCGAGCTTTCCTAGCAAAAGAACTTCAGCACGATTCTTCATTGTTGTGCGCATGCTATCCCATTGTTGTCGGACTGAGATGGTGAAATTGGGTGATATACAGGTTATCAGCCGCTTTCCTCCGAGAAATACAACAATGGATCGGTCCTGCGGGCCGCGTCATTACGTATCTCATTCCTCGGATAGTGGCTGATAACAAAGATGGAGCGACTAGAGAAGATGGTTCATCCCTGACTTCCGGTAGTATTGTGTTTGTGAAAGAGTACTGATTGTGACCGTGGTGTGACGCCATATTCACCGATTCCGACAAAGTAACCCGAACAGCCAATCAGTGTGCTGCAAGGAAGCACGTGACTAGTGGATTTGCACAAAACGGAGTTTTTAAAAAATAAAATCTCTCCGTTTGCGTTGCTAGCGTTCGAAAAAAAGCATTTACCTTCGTAAAAAAAAAGCAAACTGTAATAAACGGAGATCAGGTTTTTTTTTATGAATTTCCGTTTATCGAGCAAGCCAACAGTCTCATTTTATAGATGCGCTTTTCTGGTGTAATATGACGTCATAAACACCAGCATGGCCGTCTCCTTACTAGTAAATTGTCGTCTCCTTCCCGCAACATGGCCGTCTCCTTCATTTAATCCTTGGCCTCAACCGGAAGTAAGTTTGTTAAGCGAAAAATGGCGTATTGGTGCTTCTTGTCCTACCAAATTATCGTTCTTCTTTGGCTGATAACCTACACAGGTCATCGATACGGGAAGATCTTTTCATGCGGTTTCTGGGTTGTAGCTTTCGCTATCGACGTTACATAAAAACGTGTTGCATCGACAGCAAGTGTTGCACAACGGACACAAGGGCTGCCACCCTGCACAAACTGGTGACTGCCTGCAACGATCTCTTCTCAAAATGAGGATATTCGATGATTGGAAACGGAATGATTGTCGGCAATGAACTGAAAACTTACATTAAAATGGATAAAATAATTCTTCAGGTATGTGTAACTTGATATTAAACCGCCAACTAAAGGTCCTGTCGTGGTGGACGACTAAAATCAAGGGATTGGGTGAAACTGGGTCAAATATTGAAAAATCTGTTTACTTTCCGCCCACAATCAGGTAAATAAAACTAGCATACACGAACCCATGGAGTCTGGGGACGGGTCACGGCCGTGCTAGGTAACGCCGAGCCGAGCCACATCACGCTGAATGAGCCATTAACTGCTTGCCAAAGGCTCTGTCATTGTGGAGCTTGGTTAATATTGAAAATGCTGTTTATTTTCTGCCTCTCCCAGAAAAAAAAATAGCAAAGCCGGCGGGCTAAAGGTTTGGCGGATTTCTTTATTTCAGGCGGAAATATTTACATTTAAGTCCATGGAGTCCGGATCAATGGGAGGCGCTGATTGAGTGAGCGAAGCGAACGACAAATCAGCATTTGTTGGTCAGTGTACGCATAATCGCATAGACGGGAGGGATACACGCCTTTCACAGCAAACACATGACAGACCAAATCGTCGCAATGTTGCAAGCGGTGCATCAAACACCACCAGATACTAAGTTACTAAACCAGTCACTAAGTTCAACTCGTTACCCGCTTGGTAGCCATTTGCACCAGACATCCGAGTCCAAAAAGTTGAGATTTGACATAATTGTTGTGTGCGCGGCGTATCTTGAGTCCTGCAAGTATTTTGTGGAGCGGCTACGTCTTCCTGGATGGGGTGGCTTTAATCGATGGCCGCCATTGTTTTTGTAACCATCTTGGATATCAACAAGGCACTCTGCTACTAAAAACAATCGAATATCTGTTTTTTTCTTCGGAGAACTCAAGATAGGCCGCGGACGCTATAAGAAAGGAAACACAAATTCTTGAACAAGTTAGGTGAATTTCTTGACTATTTTACTCGGAACGTCAGAAATTCGAAATTCATGCAACTTGATCTCTGGTTCCGAACATTATTTTACGACGGATGTTTTAAGCAAGGGTTGTATCCGGTTTATTAGGATCGGAGGTCTATGTAATACGAATTGGAGGTACGCTTCAGCCTAATGCACCAGAGGTATACTTGTGATTTACTGGTCAATTCTGGCCTTACTATGAATACCAGGAGCGAATAAATGTTATATATCCAGACGTGGGAGTGTCCACGTCGTAACTATTGCTTCATATTCCATCTCTCATCACAAGACCGTCTGGGAGAAAAGCTGTCGGTTTCGATTCTGCACTACAGGCCAGTTGACTCAACGTCGATAGGTTCGTATTTTCCAGAGCAGCAGTAAATGGCGTCAGTTTTCCGCACAGGCATGAACTAGAGTAGAGTCGGGAGGCGAAACATGCGATTTCTGCCTCAGTCGGCCTTGCTTGCAGTAGCCGTCTGCTTTGCCACTTCACGCGCGTGAAATGCTGTTCACGCGAAAGTGCCGCATGCCTGGATTAATCGTTACCAGAGCGGTATTTTTCCGCATCTAGCGATTAGGTTAAAAACACACACAGCGTATTTTTAACGTGTGTTATACGCGAAAATGGTTACGATCAGTCGTTCCAAATTTGACCGCATCGGGTCGCGACCATGAACAAGGGATAGAATCTGCAGTATATTATTATAGACGCTACCGCTTATGTCGCTCCTGCTAAAACTGAAGTACGACCGGTAAACTTATTTCAACTCGGGCTAAACATGTCTGAATTTAGGGTTAGGCTTGTTTCCCCAGTCCGAACCCAGTTACCGATTTTATCGTCAAGCACCGCTCCAGCTGTGCGGCGTCGTCTGCACTGTCTTGAGGAAACATCGCTACACTCCCTATAGTATAGACAAAGATAATTGTCTCGGCATATTCTCTACCCACTATCTATCCCCCGAAGTTTTAAGTCAATTCTTTCGAATCTTCTTTACCGACGTTGAAATTGTTCTAACAACCGAAATTTGCATTCAGTCTTCATCTTTCTACAAAAACAAACGCCCACAAAATATACCAATTCAGAAACTAAAGTTATTTCGTCTGTCGTAGTATATCTAACGTCCCCGAGACAGATTTCTGGAGAAGATACGTTTATAAAACTCGACATGACCGAAATACGCAAAATTTCATCTCAAATTAAATGAAAATTTATTCAGCTGACAGTCGTATCTATCGTCTTGAAAACGTCCTGTTTTTCTTAGACAACGGAGTGCATTTTTCCTCCAAATAAAACTACTTTTTATCAGCTCTGCAAGCACCAAAGTTGTCTTAAGTTGGGCCAATATTTTTTTTTACGTAAAAGTTTTTTTTTGCTCCTATCTTTTTTTTTTTTTTCGCTCTCGTTCAACTGGGCATGACAATGCTGGTTGCCGTGTTGGCATGGAAACATGTTTGTCGTACGTTCTGGAAGCTCGGAACGCTAGGGAAAAAAGTAAAAAAAAGAAAGGAGGGGGAAAAAACCCCTGGGAAAAAGGACGCTTGAGTTCGCAATTTCCAGCTTTGCATTTACGCTTGAAATGCTGAATTGTAGAATACAAATAGGCCGCTTTAAGCCTTTTTAACGAGACATTGAATATCTAAAGGCATCAACTACTTTTTTTCTGGTACAAAATGGGGCTAACGTATTTTTAAAGGGGCAATAAATTCGCATACTTACTCTCTTTTTTGGTTTCACTCCAGAAACACTCCTACAAAACATTCTCCATTCATTAATGGTGTGTGATGCACGCTGCCCAGGTAACAGTGTCTATCGCATGGTCCCTAACTTTCACACTCTTAAAACGGTCACGTCCCGTTTCGCCAAAAAGAAAGCAGATTAACAGCTTTTGCCCCAGGGGCCAGTCCCGTTTCGCCAAATCCTGTTTCGTCAAATGGGCGTTTACGAAATTTTAGGCACACGAAACCTTTAAAACATTTAAACACGAACGTTTATAACATGATGCTGGTCAGACATTTATAGACAAACACCCGTTTTGCAGAATCCCATTTTGCAAAATAATTTGTTTCAAATTACGGGCCTCGCTCGCGCTGCCGCGCTCGCTGCAGCTAAACACATCCACAACTAACCACAACTAATCAAAAATTACTAACAATTAGGCATGCCTCTTTAACGTCTGCAATGTAACATTTTTGAAGATATTTTGATTCTGAGAAACGGAATTCTACAAAACGGGAATTCCCGGTTGGGAAAGGTTAACCATCACGTGTAGAGCTAATTCTTCTTCAAGGAGAACCTTGGCACTGACGTAGTGACGCCCAAGCATTCTAAACAATTATATTTAAAGCGCACATTTTTCCGTCTGTTATGGCCAGTTTTCAAAACGCTAATAAATCAACTGGGCTTATTCTACCACTGCTTGTCTCTGTTAAATGTTTGTCTTTTAAAGCCCCATTAAATAGAAATAAGGTATTAAATTTCGTGTACGTAAAATTTTGTCAAATTCGTTTTGGCGAAACGGGATTTGGCGAAACGGGACTGGCCCCTGAGGGCAAAACTGTTAATCTGCTTTTTTTTTTTGGCGAAATGAGATTTGGCGAAACGGGAGTTCACCCTTAAAACCGATCAGCGACATATCCCATATCAACACACTTTACAGTAACTTACGCCAGTGATGTTCATATGGCGTTACTGAGTTGAACGACGTAATTTTTACATTATGAAGTTTCCGTGATGTGCAGCACTATTATAGACATTAGTCCGTAGAATTTTAAAAGAAGCCTTTCTCTTACACTTAAAAAAAAAAAAATTCCACCCTGAAGACGCAAAACACCCCTCCCCTCAAACGGTATCGGCCGCAAACCTGACTGCATGACTACAAAATTATGCAACTGTGACGACATAATGTTTGCATAAGCAACACATCTATGAAGTCAAATTTTATATTTACCCCGACAATTTTGTGTTTCATTTCGGAATTTAGGAACCATGCGATAAATTAGTTTGACCACCCGGGGCGAACAGTATCGGATTTATGAGTCGACGGGTGATTTCTCTTAACTTGGCCAATTTGCTCGAACTACGAGTGTTTGTTTATTTACTTTCCCCCTACAGCTTCGTTTCTCTGCTTTTAACTGCACTGTGGCAGTGACTAAGAGGATAAATGCTGACACCACTTCACTGACAACTGATTACAACAGCAAATGGGGCAGCGCAACAACAGCCCCACCGGCAACAACACTTTTAAACATACTAAAGACGATAGCAAATTCAACGCTTATTGATTTTTTGAGCGGTATCCCTTCTAGTTTACCTTCCTAGCAGCCAACCAAAACTAAACACTGTTTAACGAAACACAACAATGCTAAAGGAAAAAATAAACAAAAACAACTAAAATACTTCAACTATACCCTTAGAAAAACAGGGAAATTGTCGAATATCCGTCCTGTTCAACTGTTAAGGTTATCTCGCAACGGAAAGGGACAGTTTTGCTAGGAAATATCCAGGAACAGATCACTACCGTTAAAACAGATGCAAACCTATTTGCGTTGGCTTTTGGACTTAAATGCCAGACTGCCTGAGCGGGGAGTTGAACCCACGACCTTAGAAACCACACAACAGACCTCAAAAGAGAAACACAGAAACTCATGACAATACTTTACACTCTCGTTCGTTCTCTCAAAGAAGTGATACGAAATTAAAATATTGGAAAAATGGTCATTCAAACTATTGTTGATTTAGCACATTATTACACATCTGAATAAATTAAATTTAGGTGTGAAAACAATACAAATCAAGTGTGCATGATATTGTCATCACGCAACAATGGTTGGTTACACGAATAAAATTCTCTTTCAAAATGGAATATAATTTATGGATTTAAAACTTAGTGCAAAACACTCGACGCTAAAGGCACGCAAGACAACAAAGAAGTTTTGACTGGTTCTGAATAACTTCCACAACTCAAAAGCTCAGATTATAACGAGCTCTTTCCGAAAGTTAAGATTTGACTTCGGTTCAGTTAAACCTTACCTTCAGTTTCGGTTTTCTGTATTCCATATTAGCCGTCTATCGCAAAAGCTACCCAAACGGTATTGCACCACTTCTCGATTAAAAAAAAAAAACGGGGTCCAAGACGCAATGCTAGCTTTGTAAAGGGTCCAAGAGGTCCTTGAGCAAATCGTTCAAGTACATCTTAGTGGTTAGCATCCGCGTCTCCAGACCAAGAGAATGCTGGTTCGAATTCCACGGCTGACACAAGTAACATGACTTCAAAAAAAGTTATCGGTGATATTACCCTGACTGCTTCTCTACAAAAATAGATAATTCGCGTGTTTTAGCACGAAACTCGTTTCCAGATTTGATTTCCCGAGATTGAGGGGAATTTTCTGGAAAGGAGTTGAGATCTAACACGCACAAATTACCGTTTTCATAAAAGCACGAGTGGGATTCTGAGAGGGAAATTATGTTTTTGTTTCCAGAAAACGACAAACCCGACATCAGATATTATTGATATACTAATATTTGTAACGTGTTAACAATTTTAAGTATGCTGGCTCCATCGAGCTTTACGATGGTCTTTGATGCAAACGATCTTTTCGATGTTTACGACGTTTAGAATTTAGGATGTTTTTACTCTATTTGACATCATGCGATTCTAGCCTCATCGCATTTCGTTAACCAACCTGTAATTTTCTTTGCTTCGACGTTGATATTTCGTATTAGGCCTAAGACTCATTTTTATTTCGCTGATTCACCAAGTTAAACATATCCTGATTAAGAAACATCTTCGTGTTTCCGGAAAAGTCCGACAATTCACAAAAGTGACATCTATGCCCTAATACGGCTTTAACTAAACTCCGAATCCAGCCGAGAAGCAGCTTCGTGTTTCCAATTAACGACGGTGACGTCATTTCCGTAATGCGGCCATAACAAGAACTAGCCATATCGTCCGCTTCGTTCACTCCCTTGGCGTGTAATTTCTTTGATTTCAAGAGCATCACAAAATCAATGTACTGATTATTTAGACGCAAACTATAGTGTCCGCGACCTATCTTGAGTTCTCCGCAGAACGAACACAGATAATCGATTGTACGTTTTTATTAGCAGAGTGCCTTGTTGATATCCAAGATGGTTACAGAAACAATGGCGGCCGTCGGTTAAAGCCGCTCCCTCCAGGAAGACGTGGCCGCTCATAAAATACTCGCAGGACTCAAGATGCGTCGCGTACACAATAATTGCAATTGTTGCTCACAGTTCGTTTATCACATTCCTCTGCACGTCTGCATTTCAGCTAGTATGTCATTCAAAACATACGATTTGTTTGTTTGCACGTTTGTTCGTCTACTCCTCCAGATGTATCTCCTATACGAAGATGAGAGACGGAAGATTGAGAGAGAGCAAAGCGAGATACACACATTGAAAAGGTTTACATTGCGTGGAAATCGCTCGCTTGCTCGCTCTATCCACGCACCTCTGTACTTCACACACACGAATGTTTGACACCCTTTTAAAACCAGGTTTAAGGGTCTGATTTTTCCATGCATCAAGTCAGTTGATATAATCTATTTGATCTATATGTAGTATGATGCAAAATACGTCGTCCTTTTAGGTTATTTTTTGTGTGCATCCTTTTCCAGATCATCTCATTACGTAACTAATAGCTTCAAGACGGTTTGTTTGTCATGGATTTTAGGCCGTCACGCTCCGTTGGCGTCGTCCCGCATCGCTCGAGGAGGTTAGCATGGAGAAACAATGACGTCATGAGCATATAATCAAACATCATGAGGGTAAAAAAAAAAACTACTTTGACGTTAGTTTTGCAGGCTTTTTCGCGTATTTGTGGTTCGTAATATCAAGTTACAGCGATGAAAATAGGCCTATACTGAGCGCAACTTAATTATCTTTCATTTGCTCCTACTCCCATCTTTGTAGGTGCTTTGGTTCCAGAGGAGTAGAGGTACAAACACGCACACACGCACATCAAACGTTTTCAGGGCTCCCACGCACTGAACAGCAAGGTCGCACGGCCAGTGGTCGTCGCGGCCAAAAAAAAAACGGCGACGTGGCCGCGCGGGTACGTCCCCGTGTTTTTTTGGCCGC
>JAHWFP010138006.1:0-63244 GCA_023313725.1 Lithobius niger | reverse complement strand
AGGCGGAAGACTTAGTTAAAAAACTATAGTGAATCCTGCCGAAAATTTGCAGTACAGAAGTGATCTGAAACTTCAAGTTGGCGTAAGCGTTATTGTCTCTTCAAAAAAAAAAAAGCTGCGAAGTGACTGTCTGTGACCGCAGCAAGGAAAACGTGCTGTTGCCACGCATGCGCCCAACCCAATAAGCAATCCTTTGCCGCAAGTTACAAGTGTCGCTCACACCGCCGCCTAAACTTGCCCTTAATGCAACATTAATGAATCATAATTATTAAAATAAAAAAATTTAAAATAGCAACTACAGTTAATAGGAAGTTAATAGGAAGATACTCAGTGATTTTCTGAGCGAAACGCCGCAAACTCGTGTCGTAATCTCTAATGGTTACAGAGTTGATAATATTTCAGCGAAAGTTGCCGAAACTGATCCAGTACTACAAATTTCGTCAGCCTACCGGATTCAGTGTCGGTATTGGTGTAGCCTTAAAAATTAGCATTGTAAAACAACCGTTATTATTATTATTTTAGGAAAGTGCAGAAGAACTGTCAAGCGGGCTTCCATTTTTAGCTGACATTGCCCTTGGTTTATCGGTTCTCTCGTGTACAATGCTTAAGCTTCTTTACCAGGGACCAGAGAAAACGCCTGAAGAACTGTGTTGTGAACAACTGCTGCAATCTCGTCTGCTAATAAGGTCTGTGAATGTACTTGTTATTGTTTCGAAAAGTATTGTGGTCATTAATATTTGATTTGTTCTCTAATTTTCTTCTATTTTTCGACGTTAGATGTGTGTGGGAAGCTGAGCCATGTCAGCTGCAGACATCAACAACGCCTAACGGCACGAAAGTAATGCCAATTGACGAAAATTCAGAGCTTGCATCTCCCGCTGTTTCGGTGCCATTATCTCAGCCATGCATGAGTCCTAAAAGGTTAAGAAAATTAAGAGAGATTTCAGGTTGCGTCAGTCCACAGCTGCGGCCAAGTATTAGGTAAGGTCTTTAGCCACTGAATTCGTATTAATTTATTATTTTGGCAAAAATGGTGAAGTTGGATCTGTCAACCGTTTTGCGTAAACTTGTGTGAAACCGTCAATACTTAATACTTTCTTCTTTTATTTTACTCAAAACGTACTTTGTGTACGGTTACGTAAATAAATTAAGTAAATAAATAACTAAATGAATATTAAGTGTGCAAAGTGCAGCGGCAACTGCATAGGGGAATCCTATGAACCTCTCCTTAGACAGCTTAAACAGCAACAAGTTGCATTAGCTCAGTATCCAATGGCGGACTTGTTCAACAAACGAACTTTACTCGCCACCGAAGCTGCGTACCTCGTACGCCAGTGGGATATAACAGTCAACTTACACCGGGAGCATTCATTCGCATTGCTGACGTGACGTTTCCTGTATCCAACGTAGCAGCATCACCATTGTCGCTAATTGCTGAGTAACCGCATCCTCGAAACAACAACATCCTCAAAAATTTTACAAATTGTTGTTTTCACAGACTGGTGGCAGATCCAAAATCGTCATTTTAAACATGAATCTACTCCAGAAAAATGCATGTTTTCCCTAATTTATTACCGTAAATCATCTATTAAACTTGTTGGTGAAACTAACACCCTTACTCTAAAATGCTGAAGTCAAAATTGTGGTGTAGCTGAATTAACACCCTCCCCGTAAATCTTTTTTTGTGCTACAAAGTTAACTACGGTAAAAGTTTTATGCCGGTATATTTAAGAAAACCAACTTTTTATCTCCTAAATGTTCGTTTTCTGCTGAAATATTAATGTAAAGTTTCATACATTTACTCCTGGCGAAAGTTGGTGTCGAGACACATGGATCATTCTCTCCTGGGTGGATGAAGATGACTTTTGCTACTTTTTCAGCGTGCAGTCGCTTGTAATCCAGTGGCTACGAAGGATTGTGTGGTTAGAAATTAGTCAACAGTGAATTATGTTAGATTTTGGAGAAGTGACAATCTTCCAGAAGACAAACTCGTGCTCAAATTCAATGTGAGTTTGTCTTCTAGAATTTTTCGAACATTCAAAGTAGGATGGTTCGTTTTTTCAAAGTGACAATCTAATAAACTAAATTTGTAGAAATTCGCCAAGGTAGTAAATACCTTTGTTTTTGAAATTTTCGCTTCGTTTTTCTGATGGCTACTACATTTTAAGAATCTGAACTAGGGATCGACCGAACCAGGTCCGGGTCTTTTGAATCGGCCAGTTTTGAGTACACCAGCAACAATCGGACCGACTCGTTGTTTTAAGTGCCGGTCACAGACCGGCAATTATTTCCGCTATCGATGTCTGATAACGTTAGTAAAAAGTTTCAATTAGATACGTTCTTTATAAATACCTTCTCAGGAGATCCTTAATTTTATTAGCAAGAATGAACTGAATATTTATTGCGTTTACCCCTAAATTGGGAACATTTAGTTCGCTTCTTTGTACGGTTTGGTAGAGTGAACAGGTGTAGAGTGACAGCGCAGTCATTTTGGATTTGGTCGGCAGCAAACGGGTTGGTGAAACTTTCCACCACAGCACAATTTGTAAAGCTGATGCCAAATAATAAAATATAAAAAAAAAAATAATAATAACATATTTTCCTTCTTTGATAATTACCCGATTGAATTTTAAAGTTAAACTTTTAACGAAATGTGTCGGTTCAAAATGCGGTACTACGATTGTATGGGGTGCCATACTGCTCTAACGATGTCGCGTATGAGCCTGCATGTTATGGCTCAATGTTGTAGGGATCGACCGAATTCGAATCCGAACCGGATCTGAAGCCGGATCTTTAGGGTTCGGATTCGATTCGGATTCGGCAAAATTTTTAATGTCTGGACGATTTTTCAATAACTTCGCCAATTTCTGGCCGTTTTCAACGTTTCAATATACCATTCGAAGCGTTTTTTCACCAGCTTTCCAATGGAGTTAATTTCAAATGGCTAGCGTAAACTATTCAGAAGTTATAAGTGAAAAACCAATAAACAAGTTACGAAAATGGGTACTGGAGTCTTTAAACTTTGCTCACTTTGCTACTTTACTCAGCTAGACTGAAAATATAAATACAAAGGTCTGAAGCAATCAACAAAGTTATTATTTTGGATTCGGTTAGGATCCGGATCTGATTCACCAAATCTTGTAAATTATCTGGACCCGATCCGGATTTGGTAAAAGTAGATTCGGTCGATCCCTACAATGCTGTACACAAAGTTTTGACCTGATGGTTGCCCCATATGTAGCTAAGGATGCACCGATGTGCTAAAATGCCGATTCCGATGTCCGATTTCGATGTTGAAAAAACATTGGCCGATATCCGATTCCGATATCTCATGGTCCAATGTTTAAGAAGTAAAGTGAAACCAGGTTACATTTTTCATGGAATCAAAAATAATTAAGAGAATATCGCAAATAAAATTTAAAATTTCTGTAGACCTAAAATTTAGCACCCAGAAGTTAATTCTAGGCACATCTGTCACAAAACGGTTTAATAAAATTTTGGATATCCTATGTTTTAACATCTGCTGCCTAAAACTGATCCGATGTTCCGATGACCGATGTAGCCAAAAAAAGCCGATTTCCGATGTCCGATGCTAACATCGGTGCACCTCTATACGTAGCTGCTTACGGTCATGCGACCGATAATGGATGAAAACCCTCCTTTCGTACATAGAAGCACAACTAAAAGAAACGATCTGTAAGACTTTCAAAGCAATAAAACGGAAAACTTTTAAGTTTTCTAATTTTCATGTTACTATTCTAAAAGCCAGGTGTAGTATTCAATAATTAGGTTATCATATTGAATCAAATGTTAAATATTAAGCTCGTCATATTGTAACTTAAATATTACCTACTAGCATTCTGATAGGCCTAGAAAATACAGGTTTTTTACGTTGGTCTCATCCTTTTTTTTTTTTTGCTTTCGTTGATTTTTATACTCTGCGCAATACAAAAATGGTCGAAAGCAAAAAAATAAAGGACAAAACCTACGTCAAAAAATGTACTTTTGAAGTTTTCAGCCGAAGATTACTGTAATTTTAAGAGTAAATCCAATTGGGTCAAATTGTGAGCAGTGGTCTTATGCCATGAAAAGAAAATGCTTTTTACATTTTTTTTTGTAACTGCTGTATCTAGACTACTAGAATGGTATAAAAAGCAGTACCGGCTGCTTAAGGAGCCGGGACCGGTGGTACCGGCTTATAGGCAGTCCAATCGATCCCTAATCTGAACGTTTTTAAATTTGTGAATAAATTAGAATAAATGCACTGTAATGTAAAATTTGTGGTGTAAAATTTAAAAAATATTCAACAATATGATGTTGCTGGTTGCTCATTTCATCTCGTTTTGGTTACTTGGGCTCAAAACACCTTTCAAAATTATTTTTGTGTGATTCATGTCCACTTGCTTTATTAGACTAACGTTGTATAGTGCCTATTGGAACTTTGACACACTACTTTTAAATCTGAAAGATGGTTCAGAAATGTCATCTGAAACGTTGCAGTTCGGATTTAACAGTGGCTTCCATTGGCTTTCCTTAGCACCGTCGTACTATTATTTGGGGATTGCTCTTTTTTTGGTGAAAGCAATCAATGTGGTTTTAATTTCTAACAGAGACTGCATCCACCCAGAGATATTAGAAGAGCGCCTTGTTTCATGCATCGTCAAGCATTTATCCCTTGGCGACATCGTGCGACAACTGAACATGCACCAGGAGCATTACACCACAGACTATTTAACCCTAGTGGAGGTTCTGAAGGAAGCCTTTAGGAAAATTGATTCAATCACTCGTCGACTCCAGGTGAGAATTCACTGTTCGGGAAAACGTTTGTAGTATTTTGTGGGTGGTGTATGTGAAAAGTACCATATGCAGGACATTCCAAAGACCTATCATTACACTGTGAATAAAGAGAGAAAGCAAGCCATGAAGGCCTTTTGACTACATTCCCAGGTACGTCACTCACGTTGCTGTTAAACGTATAATATGTTCAGAAAATATTTTTCTTTAATTGGAGAAGCAGCTGCTATGCGTCCAAAAAGCACATTCGATCTGAATAACCTATACCGTAAGTAACATTTCATCTGTATTTCAGTTTTGCATCAGGTCATCGTCGCAGCGAGCTAAATAATGCACTAACGTGTTATATTGATACATCTTCCCCTCTGTACCCCATGAATATGAGAAGTATTGTATGATAGAGTTATTGGTTTAATTAGTATCCGGCATCAGCCAAGGTAGCCTGACGGTTGCATGACTTGTATGACAGAGTTCAAGGTTTGAGCTGATCTTCATCCCAGGCATTTTCGGAAGTTAAGGGCCCTATGATGCATTTCAATTGTGGCATGTAACAAATCCAGGAATTTCTGATTGGATTACCTAGCAAAATTGTCCTTCTGATGCTATGGCTTTAGGTGGGAAGGCGTCAAGCCTCTAAAGTACCCAGCATCATTCAAAGGATATTAGTGTGCCTTCCTGAACCAGTTTATTAATTAATGGATTCATCTTAATGAACGTTAGTTTCACCCATGTGATAACTTAACAGAACGTTTATTTGTGGGCTTGTGTACCATTGTACATGTGTCGTAATTATGCGCTCACTGTATGGGACCAAGACCTACAATTGTCACCAAAAAAGATGGCTTACAATAAAGCCAATAACGTTGGACAGTTTAAGCACTTGTAGTGATGGTAATAGTTTCAGCACGACTATCAGTGTGAATATATACACCTGGAGAGGTGCCCTGGGGTCTACTTAGTATTTTGTGATCATATTTGGCTTTCTAAGGTATCTAAGGATTGATTTTTTATTTACACACATTAAACCAGAAAAAGAAAAAAAAAACCGGGCCACACTCAAAAAAGGATTTGTTTACAGTATGAAGTTTGATGTGCATTAATCAAATCCTTTTTATTTAGATACCACGTTAGCCACGTGGTATACTTCTGCAAGCAGAGGTGCTGAGCAGCTTAATAGGCGAATGCAGATTTTAGTATTAAATAAGTATTTGAAACACCAATGTGACATAATAATACAAATCTTTAACATCGCCTTACAGACGAACATTGACTTGGTGGTGTCAAGTATTTAAAACAAAAGCGTTCGAAATAATATAAGACTACGCATTTATTTTAGAGGATATATCAAAAGGTGTTAAGTAATCACAATAATCAAACCGTACTGTGTGGAAGCCAACGATTAAATTGTACATTTTTTTTCACTGGTGGTATTTTTGCAATGAAGACTCGGGTAAACGTGCGGAAACTTGAGTGGGACATCTAGCTAAACTGTAGTGAGGCGAGTCAAATGAAGACATTGACTAACTAAGGGCCGTAGTTTTTTTTCTGATTGGATATTTATTGCATTTTCAGGCAATTGCTGAATTAGAACAACGATGGCTGAGTGAATTGAACGATGTTGCCCAAGGGCTCCTTTTTCCAGGAGCAACTTTTTACTCGGATTATCACATGTCTGAGGTGAGTATTAGTGTAATTTGCTGAATGTGATTTTCAATAAATAGTTAAATACTGTTGAAAAACGGTTCCTGTGATGTGTGTTGGGTCACGCTAGCAAACTTGCAGAGCTGGACAATTGGAGCTTTCTATTCACAAAGTATGATGTGCTGGCTCGCCGTAGCTTGCTGTAGACGATGTACTGATGATTATGGCTCTTAATTACATCAGGGTTACAGCAACACCTAGTCGAGTGGGTTCCCACTTTGCCTCATTCATATTAGTATGTACCGAATTAACATTGAAAATACAAAAATAATTAAAAATAATAGTGGCTGTTTTAGGCGAGTGAACAGAATAGTTTTAATAAGTTCTAGCTGAGTTGGCCTCAAAAAAATTAAGTACGAGTGTTTAGGTACATGGTGTTATTTTAAATTTCTTCTTAATTTGCTGACAAGTAAACTGCTGTTTAATTGATAGTGTGGGTCGAGGTTACGGACGGTACCAGTTTAATCATATAGTTTGAAAACTGTTTAAGCTATTTAATTTTTTTCCATCCCATTGAAAAGCTCTCGTTGAGGCAATTAATTTGGTACATTTGAAATTCAAAATTGATCATTAATTTTATTTTGACTGGAATTTTGTAAGTATTGTCTGTCGCAGTCTGCAGCGTGTGATCTAACATTTGAGTTGAAGAGTTCCTGCACATACAGTATAAACTTAAACTGCCTTCCCTGTGGTGGAGATTCGTTCGTGGTGCAACTATCGCCCTTTACAAGATTATGCAAAAGGGATACGGAGGGCCAGTACTTCCAGGTTAATACCAGGGCACATATGCGCGGTCCGCTGAAACTCGCGGTTAATTACCATAGATACGAGTGGGCGCGTCGCACCTCTTTTGCTCGGATTATTCCCATTTGGAACGCCCTCCCTGAGTCTGTTGTACGTGATAAGCACTTCGCTGAAGCTCCTGAATTTGTGTACTTCTTCGAATAGGCTTACAGTCCTTTGTACTTTTGTATTGTTTTTTTTTTCCTTTAGTGATTGATGTTGTTGTCGGTGTTGACGGTTTGTGATTTGCCTACCTGTCTTGTATTTTGTTGACCTGTGTCTTGATTTGTTGTGCATTTTGTATGTCTGGAAGGGGCGATTCAGTGCCGACCAATTAAAGTTAAAGTTAAGTATAACTAGTGCAAAAGCAACAAACGACATGCTCCTAGCCACGATTATCAACATTGAGCTGATTTAGTCCTCTTGTTGAGTGAGTGAAATTTTAACATGCAGACAATCACTATAAACCCGTCCTCATCAGGTGGTTATTAAACTACTTGTCATTTTTAGGGATTTTTTCGGTAACGTTTATATTACAATATTTATTGCAGTGCTAATTTACGTGTCTAAATCTTGTTAAATTGTTTCAATGTATTTCAGGTTCGTCGAAAAGAGCTGGCTCTTTTGTGTTTCCTGAAAAATGTTGATTTTGAGAATATGAATCATGAAGAGTGTGTACATTCATTACGGTAAGGCAGTGTCATCTGTGAACCTTTAGTGTCATCTGTAAAAAAAGAAAAAAAATGACAAAACAAAATTCCTAATACCATAAAGCGTGTATTAAACATCCAGGGGGTTTTGCAGATAAGTTGGCAATAATAGGGGGTTGGCGTTAAATAAAAATTATTTGTTTTCTGACTTTGCGAATGCTGATTATCGCAAAGTTCGGCATTTAAAACCTTTTTCAATGATTTCGGAGAGGCCAATTCTTACCTCCTTTTAATAGAAGATGGGAGGAGGTGGAAGGATGAGTGGAAAGGTTTCTGCAGGTGCAAGAAGACAAGAGGAAGACGGGGGGGGGGGGGGGGGGAGTTTGCAGTAAGCATCGAGCAAACGTTCGGGCATTCATTTTCCCGTCTATCTTGCTTTTCATAGCATGAAGCCTTTAGTTCATTTTGCAGTAAAAAAAAAGATTTAAATTCTACAATTTCACGATTTTGACATTAAAAGCATTTTTTTTAGGAGGGGGGGAGGGTTAGGTTTGCCAGGACATTTAATACACATTTTAGGGTGTAGAATTTGATATAGCATTTCGAATACCTCTGTCTATTTGTTTAGACTATATTTAACCGGCCAAGTCCTGAAGAACAACACAGATTATTTGTAGATATTGTATTCTGTGTATTTGAGCTTTGAACATATGCCATAGTCCAACCTCTGCCGCACGTCTCCTTTCAGTTTGCGCAAAATTGTTCATTGCTCTCGATGCCATTGAGCTTTCTCAACAACCCGAATATACGACAGTATTTTTTTGTCTAATTTGTTCAAATAAAACTGCATCTTCTTTTTACATTCGCGTCCAAATCCTTAACTCTGCTATATTTTGACTGATTTTGAAGTTTGAAAACGGCTTTCAAACCTTTTTTTCGAGAGCTATCCATTGGTGCTAATGAGAAGGATAATAGCTCAATATTTTTAAAATTATTTAGCAAAAACTAAAATATAGCCAAAATTGGGCCTTAAAAAATTATGGAGTCTACAATTAAAAAAAAACTATATGACGAAATTATGACTCAACTAAGCTATGGTATCCAGTATATTGGTAATAGAGGGACTAGTAGATTCTTGGGTGAATGTCGTCTGCCTTAATAATCGTGTCCATTTATTTTTGGTGAATTTATGCGCCCAAAACTGTAATTCGCCTTATATTCGAGCCGCCTAACAATTGGGCCAGTACAGTACACCATTCGAATCGATTTTTTTCGAGAACAATGCACTGGTAAAAGTTGTAAGCTCGAATATTATTTTTTTAATTTTTTAGTAAAAACTAAAATGTATTTAAAAAAAATACCTACTCGTAAGCTGCCGCAAATCAAAGATGTTATTAAAAATAACTAGAATAGTGGCACTGGGTTAACAGGTTTACGTAAGTTTTGAGAAAGTCTTGAATGAAGGAGTCTTTCCTCTTCTAGAAACATCTACCTACACGCCTGTTCATCTACACAAGGAGTTTGCTTTAGAAAATGTAAGGATCCTGAAACTTAGTTTAAAAAAAAATGAAAGTTAGGATACTAGAGTTAGCGTGTTCAACAGCCTAAGACTTGTTACTTTGATTTCAAGCTTATCCCCACATATTGCTGCCATTATCTATTGTTTGCATCCAAATCTTTAACCTTGCTATATATTTTCTGATTCAAATGTTTGGAGAGGTTCCCATTGGTTGAACTCGAGTCAGTTGTTAAAATCGGTTTTTTTATTTTTCTCTTTTTCCCGATATCAAACGCTTTTTGTAAATTTTAAGACTGCCGATGTTTGGTGTGTCGTGATCGGATCGGATCGGTATCGGTAACGACTGCCAATGTTTGGGGTGTCGTTATTGGATTGGTATCGGCAACTTTCGCTGAAATAACGATATCTCTGTAACCGTTCGAGATAACGACTTTGCGGCCTTTTGGTCAGTAAATCGCTAAGTCTCTACCTAGCTATCTTTTAACTGTTCATTGCCATTTAAAAAATGTTCATTTTAACAATTATTGGACTTTTGAAGAAAACTTAGACTCTATCACGATAGTTAATACAAAAAAAAAATTAAGCATTCAATTTCAGAAATAGCCGATCGACAAAGTTGGTATCAGTGCAACGTTAGGAAATTTACTTTCCACTGATTTTTGTGTGCGTACACTATTGTCGAAGTTGGTAAAAGTAGCACCCCTATTATTCTTGCTTTTATTAAGTTCGTCTATATTACATTTGTGACCATTTGTGTTTTTGAAAATGCAAGCTCAAACTACTTTTTTTTTTGTATACGAGTCGCCTTGCGTTCAGGCCAGTACGTCTTAGCCAACCAACGATTATAGTTTAATCTTGCAACGTTGGATCACAGAATCCAATTGGATGACTTAGCCTATGAACCAGTACTTGTATTACTTACTTGCATTGTTATTATTTTTATTTTTAGACAAAAAATGGAAGCTGAAGCTGCTGCCATCATCGAACCTGCAGTTGAAATGATTGAAACTAAGAAATTGGTAGCGGCTTTGCTGGAAAGAACGGAAGTATTGCTGCATGTAACAATAGAGGCGGAAGCTCAACCTACTCCACGTAACTCTGTTTCCCTTTCACCTAAGTCACTTGAAGGTAATGTATGGGTTTCATCTGATATTGGGTTTCACTCAGTAATTATAGCTCTAGCTGGATTCGTTTTCTTAGTCTGGCATCTAGCTGCATTTATAAAATTATCTTGTGGGTCGTCTGTCAGCAATGTGTGAATGGCGTTTAACTGTTATCTGATTGTTGTGATTTTCTGTTGCTTTGCTATGTGGATCCAATGCCACTTCTACAGAATGAGACAAAAGCAACATTCTGGCACACGCTAACACAATGCCTTAGCAAATATGAAAGAATGAGACAATCAACAATGAAAGAATTAGCTACTGACAGTGGATGAATGCTGTAGCCAGCAGTCTGTCTAAAGCTAAGTGAAGGCTGTGGGGCAGTACTTTAGACAACATGCTGTAGGGCTCGGCACATTTGGTTAATTTGGTACGTACAGTTCTTGTTTTATGGGGCAAGATGACCTGATGGTTAGCATGACTGTCTCATGCCAGAGGTCCCAGATTCTAGCCTGACGTCGGCCATCGCGACATTTTCTGAAGATAAGGGCTCTCTTAACCTCATGCTCATTTCGATTGTGGCACATAAAAGCCCTATGAATTTCCTGTTGGAGTTACATAGCAAAATTGCCCCTCTCTCCTTCTGTAGCCATGGCTTGGCTGGTCGTACGTTAAATCTCCAGGTACGTGTATTTGTTTGGTTCGGTATACGGCTGCTTTTCAGATATGTCCAGTTTGGTTGAAAAGTAGGGTTTTATTTTCTGCATACTTTCTTCGAAATACTATTAGCATGTCACTAGGATTAACCTTTCACCTGCTTAAATATAGAAAATGCTGTCATCATGCCTTAAGGTGCTGCCCTGCTGGCTTCCAGTGCACCTTTTCTGTATCATTTCTGGTTCCTTCCCTGATTATTGCTCCCAATTAGTTAAGTATACCAAGGTTGAGATTAAAATAATTGTTGGTCACCAAAACGCTCAAGAAAAGATTAATACCATAAAATCAACCCTGAAATTCAATGAAAATAAATATGGCAATGGTGCATGATAGTTGCAGTTTCTTGTTTTATGGTTACAGAGTGAACAGTGTTAAAGGACAACAAACAAGCAAACTAACAGACAGATGGTCGAATTTTTTCGATACAAATATTCACTTTATCAAATTATTTTGTGGATTTTTTCAGTTATTTTATTGCTAGATTTATTAACCAGTCACAGCTGCGCTTTAAAAAAAAATAATTTACAATTTAAAAAATGAATAAATAAATATGGAAAAGATTTATGCTGGTAGGTCGTCAAATAAAAAGGTACTGGCCTAAAGAATTACACAGTCCAACGGTGAAGTATCAAACCACGCCTTCAAATCTCTCAAAGATGCCACACATGCACACTTCAACATGCTGACATAGATGGACATAGGCGGTTTAATTATATAGCTACTATCATTATATGTGTCTGCCAAGGTCTAAAACAACCTCGTTAATTAAGTTTCATTAGTAAGATTTTATTGTTTGATTATCACTTTCCACTGGATTGTAATTGTTGTGATTACTAGAAATTTTTACTAGTGTCTTAAAATACTTACCTTAGTTTTAACTTGAATACGTTGGATTTAATGTACGTGTCCAAACCCCATTTTGCCAGATCGCAAGCAGGGCTTTAGGCCACGATGCGAGCACCTGAACCATTAACCTCAGTCTTTCATTGGATACTGCGTGAGTAAGTCGGGTTTGTTTTTGATCACCTTTGGCCCTCTAATGTCCACATCTTGTACTCAGTGCTTTTAGGCATCTTACACCTGGTAACTGGCATACATTCTGCCATTGTTGTCGCCCTTGTAACTTATGAACAAACCTGTGTTAATTTTGCCTGACACACACTGAACACTAGATCATTGGTTTCAAAACTACTTGGGACAAATCAACGAAAAATCAACTGCAGCATTTAGTGAAAAACGAGGTGAATAAACAATCCGTATCGGTAGATTCTTCATCAGTCAGCCTTGTTAGTGAGATAGGATAATCGTCTTAGGAAGGAATTTGAATTTCCTGAATTCAACTCTCTCCCATTGCCGGCTGAACAGGTAACATTTTATACCTTAGACTAGACATTAATTTAGCTTTTGTTATTTTGGTAAGTCCGCCCAACTTAAAATGCACCGATGAGAGCCTTTCTGAGAGGTCTAGTATCTTCATCCAGTTATAATGGATTTTATTTCTAATTCAATGGCTGCACTTTCAGATAAAATTCACGCCTCTCAGAAAGTCAAAATTCAAAGTAATGTAACTATTAACCATTTAACTTTCATAGGACACAATTTTTAAGTAGTCACCACGGAGCAGACAAATGTAAATTTGTTTTGTAGTAATAAGGTAGGAGGCCAGTTCTCGCCAAAAATCTCAGCAGACAGTGGAAATCTGAGATGGAACACGCAATAGAGATCGGTGGTCCAACGGAAAATGCGGCAAGTTTGAATTCCGACTCTCACACAGCCTGAAGTCGTGTGAACCTCTTTTCGTTTTCGTTTTTGCGTGGACTCGTCTGATGAAGGTGGACGCTGTATACACAGAAAATTCAGGTGGACAGAGTTCATTTCTTGTTCATTTCTATGTGGTGAAGTGTGATCTTTGTACTTTGAAAGTAATAATAAGATATCATCCTTTTACGTGTAGTAGTATAAAATCTGTAATATTTTTACTTCAACAGGAAGTCCTCCCTCAGAATCCACCAAAACACCGGGTTGCAATCGTAGCATTTCGGCACCATCGTCATTGGAAGGCTACGTTGTTCAAGAATCGGCTGCGTCTAGGAAAGCCAAAGCACAGAGAAAAAGAATGAGTTATCCTTGGCAGCCCAGTGCCATCTTACATGAAGGGAAGCGTGTTAATGACAGTGACGAGGATCTGCCATCACACCTCATTATCCTCGAACAGTTGTTTGCGTTTGTCAGTAGCAATCCGAAAGAAGTGGTAAGTGAAGCTACCTATTCATGTTTTAAATTTTTGTCTTTGTTTACTTAAGTTACAATGTTTTTATGTTTGGTGTTGATTTTTCTAAGAGTGACCCACAGCAGGGTTGTGTGTGGTGCCTTCATGTTAGTATTAGAGGTGCACCTATGTTGGCATCAGACATCGGAAATCGGCCTTTTTTGGCTACATCGATCATCGGAGCATCGGATCAGTTTTAGGCAGCAGATGTTAAAACATCGGATATCCACAGTTTTATTAAATCATTTTGTGATTGATACCCCTATAGTTAACTTCTGGGTGCTAAATTTTAGACCTATAGAAATTTTAAATTTTATTTGTTAAATCCTCTTAATTATTTTTGACTCCGTGAAAACTGTTGCTTACTTTCTTAAACATCGGACCACGAGATATCGGAATCTGATATCGGCCGATGTTTTTCCAACATCAGAATCGGACATTGCAATCGGCATTTTAGCACATCGGTGCATCCTTAGTTAGTATTTAATCAAATTAAGTCCAAACTTAATCAAACTTAGAAGCCCACTTTCTACCTGGACTAAGGGCAACGTGTGAAAAAACCTCCCCTCTGTGGTTTACTAGGGTTAGACAAATTATACAATGCAGTATATACCTAGCATGTAGGAAGAACGTAATCCATATTTTAATGCTGTCTTGAATCGTCAATCTTTTCTCCATTTGGTATTTATTTACAAGAATGAGTATAATCATGGAACAGTTAAGTGATTTTTAATACTATCTTCTCAGACACCTTTGCTACAAAGAATTTAAAATATTAACACTTAGTTGATACTTTTGCTTTTCTTTGAAATGGGAATGCACTCCCACCCAAGTTAAACATCTAATTTCCACTTTTAAGTTCAGTCCTTAAAATCCTTCATCAGTTCCATGCAGTGATTAAAAGTTTTGTATTGTATTTGTTCTTTGTAGATATCGTGTGCAAGCTTTCTGTCAGCTGCACAAACTCGCTATCAGCGTGGCCATACTCGCACTCAGGCACTGGTCCACATGAAGGAGCTGCTGACTGCCGCTACTCGTGTGGGAGGAGCCACCCATTTAGTGGCGGCTGTTACCTCTGTACTTCAGAGAGGTCCAAGGTAAAAATACGGCTTACAAACTATGTAAGACTTGAACGTATCAATAGTGTAGAAACGGGATCATCCAAAGTTATTGGGACTGATGGGGGATTCGAAAAACAAAAATTTCAAGACAACAGAATTTCTATTAAAATAGCATACATTTGAAGGGGAAAAAACTGGTGAAGTTTATAAAATTAACAAAATGGGCGTCCGTACCGTAAGGAAGCGTTTTAGTAAATTCACTAAATTGTAAACCAAAAATAGACGTCAAAAAACATTTTGAGTTCGGCCTGACAATGTTAAAATAAGCAGCATAATCTAGGGAAGCCGAACTCACAGGACCAAGTTAAACTTGCCTGAGGAAGGCAAATGAACATTTTTAACATCGTTGTGTATGATTTGTCGAAAATTCACAGGTACTGTAAAGGTATCACTTTTTTGAAACATTTGCGTAAATTAGCTCCAATATGTATTCAAACTTTCAAAGTAAAACTCCACATGGATTCTTAAGAACTGATACCCTGAAGCAGAATATTTTTTAATGTACTGCGATGAACATTTTAATACTGTGGAACGTTCTAAGTATGAATTTTTACGATAGCGTCAGGAGCCTATAGAAAACAACTAGGAGCGTGTGTGGCTGGTCTATGTTAGAAGCGCTTAATTTAGTACGAAGTGCTAACACCAGAAGGAGCAACAATACTGCGCCTGCGCCAAGTTGTCTAAAATCGAAACTGAAACTTGGCTCGCGAAGCAGACGTGTGCTACGAAAGCAACGCTCAATTTTATTGTTGGTTAGAGCAACTTACAAACAACTGATTGTCTGTTTGTTTAGTTTTTTTATTATTACTTTGTTATTGTTTCCATGTTAAACACTTATTGTTTAAAAACAAAGGACCGAAAATTATATTTGAGGACGTGAAGCACACCTCTAATCATCTGGTGGAGGTGGCGACCTCTGCTAACAAATTTGTACACCACTGTAGCCGCTCCTGACTTAACACTGTAGTGGAAGTTACCGACACACGCTCCTAGTTTCTATAGGCTCCTGATAGCGTGCATAAAGAAATGTGGCATTTCTACAGAAAATCTTAAAATACTTATGTTCGAAGTACATTTATGTTTATGTTTCGGTTCTGTACCTTTCGAGATCGTGTGTAAAGTGTTTTCAAGCTATTCAAAATGAGTTCCAGGCCACCTGCTAAGCATGCAACTTTTCCCATCGATGTTCGTAGCTCTATGCAGTCGCACTTGTAGTGAAACATTGGCTGGCGGATGGTTTCACTTGGAGGTCTAAAGTGTATTCCAACGCAACGCGAAAGTAGAGCAACACCAAGCGATGCTCTCAAGTCTTATTGTAGGTTACAAAATGCAAGCGTGTGGACAAAGGTGAACCAGTAAAGTAGTAAAGATGTTGTTTCACTGCTAAAACTAAATTTTTCTATGAGTAAAGTGTGGATTTATTGTGGAAAACATGAAAATAGAAAAAAAATTGTTCCTCCGGAAGTCAAATCTTACTGCAGAAAGGCTCGCCGTATTATTACATTCAAAGTTTCCTATTACATTATCTGCTTCGGCATCACTATTTTCGCAGCTGAAGCAGACAATGTAGTACTGTACGAAGCTTTCAAGTCAAAAGTGCCTGAGTCGACAGAGGAAGAACAATCTGTCGAAAATTTGCAAGAATATTTGTAGAGTATTCTTTAGTCTGATATTGTGCGTTTTTGTTCTTAAACAATCAGAGTACTTAGTCTTGCATTTAAACATATGTTTCTGATTCTTAACACTACTTGTTGTTTAGGATTGAAGAATTGACATGCGGTGGAATGGTGCAGAATGTTCGTAAAGCTTTTGCTGACGCAATGACGTCAGTTGTTCAGCTGGCATCACGTTACCCTATTGCTTGTTGTAACACAGTTGGGTTGTTGTGTGTGATTCCGTACACCAGGTAAGACCGATAGTCTTAAGACAAACCATGCAATCTGAAAATTACTTTCTGTATTAAAGAATTTTTTTTTTTATAAAGGAATACAATAGCACAGTATAAACACCTGTATTTCATCAGGAAAAGTTTTATTACTCACACTAACAGTTCACACAATACCAAAAGTTCCACATTATTGACAATTTGCAGACGACTTTTCGGTGGCCGAGATCTGCCACCTTCTTCAGGCCAAGCCTCGGAAACTTGCAAGCAACTGCACAAACGTTCACAAATTTGAACTTGGCATACGATCTCAGTGGACCTTGCTTGGACAGCCCACAGTGTTGCCCTCTTCCTGTGGTGTGTTAAGGAAAGGTCGCCACTGATGTTTTCATTTCCTCAAAATACTAACCGTTACATTCTAGCTTAAATTCGTTGATTTAATGTAATGCTCAATGCTCAGTATCAAACAAAAAGATACTTAGTTTTTAGTTAGGCTCTCTACTATTGTTGCAATCCAACAATGCTCCTAATCATTTTTCATTTTGGTGGCATTATCATGTAGCAAAATAGCCAAAAGTAAATAGTACTGTTTACGATAAGTAAAAACTAATTTTATCTTTAATATTCCTTTCCTCTCCCCTGATCCCTGCATATTGCGTTTTATAGAAATGAAGAGCCCTGCTTGGTACAGAGTGGGCTTATGCACCTATTGGATCGACTGTGCAGCCTAAGTAACTACCGCGGTGACGGTGGAGCATCAGACGCACAGTCCGTGAGGCTACGGGTGTCTCTAATGGCGTGGGCAGGTTTTCAAGTGCTCTCCAACTGTTGTGTAATGTGGGAACAAGAAGAAGGTAAGATGGTTGTTATTAGAGAACAATTGAATCCGGATATTAAGCCAACTTGTTAGGATCCAGCGCCTTAAAATTTTTGCCGATGGGTTTTCGTACTATCTCCAAAATACTCCTTTTAGTACTAGCTTAAATCGCTTATTTAAGGCTCAGATGCGCAAATTTAAAAAAAATTAAAAACATTTAAATATTTAAAGCTTTGCTTGGCTTTCCACCATACTCCCTTTCCAACAAGCACCGACATGTGGGGTCCGTATAATCGTATTGGGCATCGACTGAAGTGGATCGATGCTTTTCCTCTGTGCATTTTTTTCATTTAACTATTCAAATTCTTTGCCGTCATTTAACTATGTTTTGCTAATAACGGCAGAGACAGTTGATTCAGTGGGTTTCGTTATTTTAGAAACGTACGTTTCATGTACACACCTGAAAACGCCTGGAGGTCAGCATCCAGCTTGCCGAAAGTGCCAGAATTGTGATATTTTAACATCAGCATCTGCTAACATTCGGCATCCGTTATAACATTCAGCATGTGCTAACGTTCAGCTTTGTTTTTTTCAGCACTAGTCAATGTAATTTTCCATCAACTTTTCTATGGCGCTAATCCCAAATTAATAGCGTAAACCATTTTAGGAGGGAAAATATTGAACAAGTTAAAAAAAAATATTCTATCAATCTTTAATATGTTCATGTTCTACTATGTTCAGTTGGTCAGAAGATAATGATTTGTGAAAAAAAAGAGAAAGTTTGTTCTATGTGAAAGAGGTCTGAATGCTATTCAGATTTTAAAGGATTTGTTAAAAGAACTTTAGTGTCTTATTTTTTAAAGATCTGTGTAAGTCTGCATCGCGGTATCAGTACTGGGCCGTTTTAAATCTCTTCTCAAACAATTTGCTAGGCCCTTTTTAGTTACCGCTTTTGGTTTTAGAGATGTTTACTGTACTGGTCCGAATGTATACGCTGGCTGTAAGGTGAATGCTATTTCTGGCTTAAAAATTTTTTTTTAATGTTCACGATTACAAAGCAGGCGACTTCACGTTAGGTTCTAGTAGTGAAACTATTACCAATGTAGTGAGTACCGAAGCCTTGCTATGCAATTTGCGTGGAAGAAGTTTGGAAAAAAATGCCGCCCTCAGATCAGTATGGTATTTCTTAAAATGTTATTACTGGTTACTGTGTTCACTGTTTAACGAAAGGTTTTTTTGACCCGGTTAGGATCCAGATGTGATCCGGCAATCGTGCAAATTACCTGGATCTGATCCAGATTTGGTAGAAGTAGGTTTGGTTGATCGCTTTAACCAATCACTTTCTGAACTATAATTGAGTGCCAGGGTTAAAGTGAATGAATGGAGTAGCTAAAATCAAAATCAAATCGTGTTTTAATCTTCGTGGCGAAGCATTAGGGAAGACTCGATTTTATCACCAAGTATCACGCGAGTTACTCAAGAAAAAATTTTTAGTAAAGTTGGGTAATCCTTTTCCATCCCGTCGTCTGCTATCAGGCTCTGGTGGGATACAATATTTGCATGGTAGCAAAGGTACTCTTTGGAGCCTGTGCTATCTTAAGCTTGTATTTTTTATTTTGTGATGATAATGCTGTATGAAAAAGCTTAGAAATCAGTTATGAGAAAAATAGAAAAAGGGAAAAATTAGTTGGAGTACACAGTTGAACATTGTTCCTGACACACACAGCCATGTTGCTGATTTTTTCAGTTTGTGGTCGTCAAGTTAAGCATTAACATACAGACATGTGGTCATTCACATTTATTGTAGTAAATTTACTGCTTAGTACATTTTAGTATTAAAACTGTATTTCAGAATCTCATGCCGAACGTCTGCAAAACTCTGGTTTAGCCAGTCAGGTTGCAACGTTGTTGACAAATCATCTTGCACGAGCTACCGAAAATAACGGCAATGAAGCTGCCGATAGTGAAACACTTCAAGAAGTGTTGAGTTTGCTTAACAATTTGTCCAGGTCAGTGCGTCGTCTGTTTTGTCCTAAAGCTAGCTAGTGTGTATTTAGGATGCTGTTGTTTTAATGCAGTTACTATTGAATTTAAAGTGGCACTATCACCGATTGAAAGTAGGCAGAATCTGGCAACATCTAGTACTTTCTAGCATTGGCTTGCATCAAGCGAGGAAATGAACAATGCCGTTTCTTTTTACGAAATAACAAGCCACGAGCCTTCTTAATTATTGAATGCAAATTTGCTACGTCACGTGCACCTGGGAGCAAGCTATACAGGTTAACAATATCACTGCCGCTAGATGGCGCCAGAGTATTTTCGTTCGCTTTTCAATCGGTGATAGTGCCACTTGAAACATGAAGGTGATTTTTGCATGCTTTTTACTATAAAGTTTAAGGCTTTGTTATAACTTTCTTAAATGCAAAAAGAACATTACATTTTCCGAATTTTCACAAATTTAAAAGCCACCCAAACCAGCAGTGTGGGCATCATGAAATTTGGTGGAACCTGTGTCTCGTCCTCCCGTGCATTTTAAGTGTAACAACAGGTCCGTGCGCTCCTTGTGAGTGGCACTGTTCAAAAAAAATGTGCTGGGCGGTGAGAAGCATTGGCACAGCAAGTTTCATGATGCCACATTAGGGGTCGGACTTATATTCGAATATTCATTTGTTAAGAGCATATGCAAATAGGGTATATTCTATTCGAACATTCGCAAAGAATATTCTGTGCCATTTCTTTTTTTTTTTTATTTTGAGTTGGTTTTTAAGATTTTCCGTGGGCTTCTCGAGTCCCAGTCAGTCCACATTACACTTTCTTCCCTTCCCCCTTACCCCCAACCAATCCATAATGGGAATGATCCATGCGTTTTGGATGACGTCAACTTCGATATCATGCCACATGTGAAGCGGAAAGACACCTTGGTGAATTATGGGCATTCCATGCTGTAGTTGGCAATTCGTCATCTTTTTTTTGGGAGGGGGGGGGGGGTTTGTGCTATGTATGCCTTCCAAGATGCTTTGCCAAGTAGATTTAATTAAACTTGTGGTCGTAGGTATTTAATGGCGTTGGGGGAAGTGGTCAGGCCTAGTCATGTAAAAAAGTTTGAATGAATATTTGAATATTCCAAGAGTTTTTTTTTTTGCGAATATTTGAATATCTTTTTTCGTATTCGTCCAACCCATAACCTACACTGCTCGTTTGAACTCCCGACTGTTAACGACTCGCCTACATTTGTGAGGACTCGGAAATTGTGACTAGTTGTTGGTGTTTCGTTTTGTGTGCTGAAGAAGGTGAACGGCCCATTTCTTCACCGTAAATTCCAAAGGACCTCTTTCCAGGTCATTAAGGTAGTTTTTGTGTTTAACGTAAATCACTGTAGGCGCGGTTGCCAATTGTAATAAACACATAAAAATTAGGTTATTTGTTCATTAAGGGTAGAATTCCAAACGGTAGGAGAGACTGGTTCATTGTCTAAGTTGGGTGAACTTTTTTTTTCCACCAAGAATGGGGAAGTTCTGTGGTAGATACGTAATTCCTTCATAATTTTTGTCCTAATGGAGTGCAGCATGACCAGCCCGAAACAATTTTTCTTTTATATTTTTCCTTAGTTAATAATAATTCAAATTTTGTCTTGCACTATAAATCTGTTCATTGTTGAAGAGAATAATTTTTTTTTAGAAGCAAAATGGGAAAGGCTATCCTCAGCCAGCCAGCATGCGTCTCCAAGCTCCTGTCTTTATTACTGGACCAAAGGTAAACACATGAATTGAAAATTGGTAAAAAAAAAAGCAAACTTTATTTGTATGTGTGAATTTATCACATAAAACAATCGATTTTGATTTTTGGGTGATAGGCCTTCACCCAAACTGGTGCTAATCATTCTTCAACTCTGCCGAGTTGCCTTACCGCTCATGTCGGCAGTTGATTGTGCCAAAGTCATTCTTCCACCGTGGGCGTCAGACTTGCAAACGGATGACGAGGAACAGTTTTCAGAACCAGCTGCCCGCATTGCTAGCTTGCTTTTAGCTAAGTTAGGAGATTACATCATTCCAGGTAAAATATTTTCAGCACAACTTCTATGTAAAATGGTTTGTTGAATAAAATTTTCTGGAGTTGGAGGGGTTCAGAACGACTGTCTTCGTCAGGCTAACACATTAACGCTCACTTTGTTGTGATTGTTCATCTGCTATTTGAATGCGATGCAGAGCCATAGCCCCGATGTGACATTTTTAAATTTGTAGTTTCTTAGTTCAACCTTACCAACTCACACTTCACATGAAACAAATAACTTTAAAAAACAGAAACAAATAAAATAATTAAAATATTCATTGCAATAAATCGAAGGTTATAAAAACATTTGACATTTTCACTAAAAAAGGGTAAAGTAATATTAATATCTTTGGTAGGCTTTGTCAGCCTTCAGTATTTTAAACAATATATTGTGTCCTGAACATGATTTTAAGTATGTTATAACTTTTTTAACTCCCAAAATGGGGGTGTGTTTTTTGCTGCTGCAAGTTTACAGATAACTACACGCAAAGAAAATTAGTTGGATTTACCAATGAGTCCAAGTATATTTTTTTAATGGATACTTCTGTCTTACATTCTTAGGTTGCCAGACTACCGTATCTCGTCGAGGATCCCAAGAAAGTGGCGGGACTGGAGGATCAACAGGAAGTCCAGGGGGCATTGCACAGGAAAAAGATAGGAATGAATCCGAGACTCAAGATTGTCGTGTTTCGGTCTTCATCCATAAAAGAGAAGACCAAACTTCGCATGAAGTTATTCAACCACTTATCAGGTGGGTTCAACTGTTACCGTTTTATTACTTTAAATGGCTTAAATATATTGACTTGTATGGTAGGCATATTTGGTTACCGTCTGTCACCACCTAACATGCGATTCCTGTTTTCTACAAACAGGCATTAGGGAAGCTCTTAATTTACAGTGCTCATAGATTAACAACACAGATGCTGTTTTTGCTGTATTCTTATTGGTTGTATTGCCTATTAAAATTTAACGCCTGCTGCATAAGGAACGTGTGCTTTCTGTTAGCTTAAAAGTTAGTACAAAGAAACAACAAAAACACAACTGTGTCTGTTGTGACATGTCTAAGTAATCGCATACAACAGCCAGTTTACAACAGCTAATATAGTATGAGAAGTTCATTCTCTGTATACACACTAAAATTGTTAAGCTCTTTCTGTTCATTCGTAAGATCGATCCACGGTTTTTTTTCGCTCATTCTCAAACACAAAATACCGTTCGGTACTCGCAAATTTTCGGTTGCAGGAAAAGACTTACCATAACCCTTCAGCAACTGAAAATCTGAGAATACCGAACGGTATTTTGTGTTTAAGAATGAGTGAAAAAAACGTGGATCACGAATTTGCTGGAAACTCTCTCTCGACGTTTTGATATCTTTCTGTTCTCGTGTAGCTAAAGCAATTCTTTATGTGTTGCAAAAAAGGTTTTTCCATTGTAACAGGGAGGCCTGAACAAAGAGAATAGCGACTTTTCTCTTGTTCCTCCAGTTTTACTTCTCTTTATTTTCTCTTTCAGTTGTACGTCTGATAATCGAGTGTTTCGAATGGGAACTGGAGGCAACATTGAACAGGTGGTTCGCATGGATAGAGAACTTTCTAAGGTAACGTAATCTTTGTCGAAACACAGCTTTGCCGAACTATGAAACAATATCTTGATATTCAAACTGTATAGCTTTTCGGTGTTGGAACACCTTACGAATTATAATTATTGCTAATCAGAACGTGTTTGGGTTCTCATTACTTCTCAGTTCTGACCTATGAAGCAGAACACTTCTATGATGTACCTGTGTAGCTTAAAAGCTTATAAGTCATAAAATAAATGTTCACTTTCCTCAAAAATGCTTACTTTTAATTCAGTGCGTCTTTCACATGCCCAAAACAACCCATAGATTTCTATAACATGAAATAGGACGGGCGAGCACAATAAGGTCACCCGAAATGGGAGAACGAACTCTTTAAAACAATTATTGCCCCCAGAGAGGTTTCAGAAAGAGTGAAATGCTGTCGCTAACTTTAATTTGTGCTGACTTTGACCGAATGGAAGTGGGCAACTGTTGAGTGCATTAGAATGTAGCTTAATGTGGACTGGTACATTTCCGAATCTGTGTGTTTGGGGTTTGACTTGACCCGCCTCCGTTAGTACAAAACAAAAATTTTCAATTTCCTCAAGGTCCCCCTTTATGATTCTTCAACGCCCAGCCAATCCTAATGTGTTGCACCTAGTAAACCGCGAACTTGACGCCTTGTTGCTGAGGGAGTGGAAGATCGACGACAATGTGGGAGATCGGCCCAGTAAATACAGGAGGCCATGCTCGCGTGCATCTTCAAACTTGAAAGCCGACGATGCAAACAAAAAAGATGTAGCCAGAGTTCAGAAAAACCACCCTTTTTGTCCCTGATGAAGATAACAGTTCAGTTATCGAAAATTAACAGAGTTTTTTAAGTGTTAAAATCCATTTTACGATAAAAGGATTATGTTTTGAGGAAAGTGAAAATGGAATTTTAAAATGAGAAGGGTGATTAGTGTGTTTGTAAATGTTAAGTGTACCAAAAAGTAAGTGGTTTGTCGGCGATTTCGTCGGGTATTCTAGATAGGATATAGTTGATTTTGCATGTATGATAAAAACATAAAATAAAAATTCTTACGTAATAAAATATGCTGTAAAAGAAGCATAACCAGCGAATGTTTCCATTCCTAGGTTTCCTGGGTTCAAGAAGTTGAACATTTTCATCAGCTCAACATTTTTTTAGTTATGAAAGTACAACACAATGATCCCAAATATATTTTTGTTGATGAATATGCAGTACAATTTTTACACCTGTAATCTTCAATGCTTATAGAACGCTTAGTTACTTTTACTACAGCTTCCGTTACTGAGGCATGCACCCTGTTAATTGCAGCCATGTTTTGGCCATGAATGTTATCAGTGGGAAATCTAAAAAGTAAAAATGGTATCGAACTTACAGGGTTTAAAGAAATTTATTTATTTTTTCCTAACACTAGCACGGCCGTATGGAAATGTGCACTGAGAATGCTGCCGCAGCCTGGCGCCGAGCTACAAAACTAGCCCAAGGAGGTTTAGTGGTAAGCACGGGGCCACCGGTGGAAGGTTTAGCGGCCGACCAGTCTGTGGACAAAAAGAAGAACTCTGTAGATGCATCGTGTCGAGAAAAAAATGCTGAACTTGCAAAGTAAGTGCGACTCTTTTTGTTTTTGAACCATTCTGTCTTTCGCACACATGTTTCAATGCCCAACATTTCCATCTTAGGACCGATCCCGTGCGTCCATTCATCAGTGGACATGTGGCCAACAGTATGGCATCAGAAGTAATAGCCTTGTTACACAGCCTTCTCACAGCCACAGCTGACGAAATATGGGCTGCTTCAGTTCAGCAGGTTGGTTATTGGTTGGATGTTGCTTCAGTCCTGTCATCCTATTCAGTCTTGACATCCCTCTATGTTTTTCAAATAATAAATTGGTTGTAGCTTTTCAGCTTTTGTTGTGTACTGTTTGCTTAAATTTGGCACCATTTGTTAAAGTATGGGTGCAAATAACCATTCTGTTGACATGCCCTTTCTTTCATAGCCTTCCTTCCTAAAGCAGATGATGTGAGTTTATGATAATGAAATTATTAGTCTTTATCTGTTCCATTCAGTACAGTTGTTAACGAGCGCCGACTGACTAACTAAACTTAAACTTGTGCTATTTTTCACAGATTTTTTAGAAAAATAAAGTGTGTATTATTTAAAAAAGTTAAATCGCCAATCATTAATGGACACTTACTTCAGATGTGGAGAAGGCATTAAGTTGGGTCGACTGCGACAATGGAGGAGATTGGAGGACAGGTTAGGAGTAGAGCAAGTGAACGGCGAGATAATATAGCGTGCCGTGTGGAGACTGTGATGGCTGTTTACATTGGAGAGATCACAAAAGGTGTTCAGCAACGTACGGCAGGCACGAGAAGCAAAAAGGAAAAAAATGACGTCGCAGTGCATCACATGGACACAGGGCATCGCATAGATTGGCAAGTCACCCAAACCTTGCTCTTTTCAAACTCTTCGAGAGATCGCCTCCTAAGAAGGTTGGAATTGCTGGCGGAACAAGCATACCTGGGAGATAAAAAAAAGACTCGTGAACTTCCAAGCTCTGGACACTCCCAATATATAGTACCTGACGTCCGGAGATGTGAAGGAACTCCTCTTGAACTGGAGCAAATATCGGCGGCTACGCGAGCGGCAAGATTCTAATCTTGGCAAGCAGAGCTGCATTGATGTACGTAGTTGGAAGAAAAATGTGTTCTACTGATGACTGAAGAAAGTTGCAGAGACTTGGCATCCCCTTCAAAGCAATCGAAAATTTGCTTATACACACAGTATTTTGTGTTTGAGATTGTGCTAAAAACCCGGAACGATCTTACGAATGTGTAGTGTGTTCAGGATTTGCTACTGAATTCTATTAAGGACAGCAAATTATTCCAGGTATTTTGGTTGTAGCCCTTTCTGTTCCAGTGCACACAAATGTTAACAGGTACAAGATGGCGGAGGAGGGGAGAAGTGGGGGGAGGGAGGAGTAAGTACTTAGGCGCACCCTAAACTTTGTGAGGCGTCCCCGGATACCCGACAACGCGAGTATCTTGCATCCTAGTGGACAGCATCCACTTCCCCAAGCCAAGTGAATGATGGTTAGAATCCTTACTTAAATACCTGGAAGTTATTGCGTGCCTGAATGGATTGCAAATAGAAATGATGTAAAAAAGTTCTTTCTCAACAATATATTAATTCAAATAAAGTCATTCTCTCTAATGCAAAAACCTCAGCAATTTAAAACTAGTTTAAACTTAAATGAACTGTTATGAAATGAAATAAATTGGCCACAAAAATTTACCTCCTAATGTTACTTTTCTGCCATTCCTATTTTTCTTTTCCTTATTCAAAGGCTTGCCATAACCTCCCATCCACTAATCTGCGTAATAATTATTAGTATTATTGGTTGGTATAATTCTTACCTTTATTCACATACTGTAAAAAGGTGACTTCTAGTGGTGCCATCACTAAGTAACTTACAAAGAGAACACTAAAATACGGACCTATCAGTATTTAATCTTATGTTAGTTTTGTTTCGTATTGTTCCGATAAAGCTAAAATAAAAGAAGCCAACAAATTTTTGTCTTTTGCAAAGGACCACCGATGTGCTAAATGCCGCTGCACCAAGTCGAAAAACATCGGCTGATATCCGATTCGAGTATCTGGTGGTCTAATGTTAAAGAAAGTAAAAGGAAATTAAGCTATTATGTCTCAAAGGAGTAAAAGATAATTGATGTCGCAAAATACCAGAAGTTTCTGGAGGCTTTACTTTTCTGTCCAGAAATTGAGTGTTGGTCCATTTGTCATGAAATAACGTAGTTAATTGTGGATTTCTGATTTTTGAACATCTACTGTCTAAACCCGATGCCAGTTACTGATGTAGCCAAAAAAAAGATGATTTCCGATGTCAACATTGGTTCTCTAGCCTTTGGGGGAAAATAAGTTTTGCAGTATCAAATCTGCTGCCAATCAACCTGCAAAATGATTTTGGTGTTGTTTATAATCTGAAAACAAAAGACACAACATCCTGGGTTCTAGTCCTTGTTCGTCTCCAAAAATACGGTTACCATTGCCTAGATGACTGCTAGCTAAGATGGTGGTCCGCGTCTCCTAGGCAGCCAACATTGCAACTACTGTAGCCTGTGCCAGACATTGTTACATTACTTCCAAGCTATTTTTTTTTTTTTTTTGGAACCATTCTGTTCTTTAAAAATTGTCTGTGACTGAAAACAGTACAGATGCACCGATGTTGGCATCGGATATCGGTCTTTTTAGGTTACATTAGTCATCGGAACATCAGCATCGGTTTTAGGCATCAGATGTTAAAACATCGGAAATTCACAATTTTACTAAATCATTTAGTGACAGATGTGCTTATAATTAAGAAATCCTGAAATCCTTTTAATTATTTTTAACTCTTAAGGAAAAATGTAACTTATTTTCACTTTACTTTCTTAAACATCGGACTACGAGTTATCGGAATCGGACATTGGCCGATGTTTTTTCAACATTGGAATCAGACATCGACATCGGCACACATTGGTGCATCCCTAGAAAACAGTTCGTGAGCGTTTTTTTTTTTGCTGCATATTGTCAAAGCATATTGTCAAGGCCTCGGTTGCATTTATAAATGATTGGAACTCACTTGATAAAACAATGTTCAGTGGTTGCCATACTATTATCACTTTGAAACTACGTCTGGACAATACCGTCTTCAAGACTTAATGCCTTGTGGCCTTTCCAGCATCAAGCTTACAAGCTTTCGCTGTGCAATTTGTTTTTTATTATTATTTTATTATTTATACATTATATTAATTATTTCCAGGTTCTTGGCAAAGCATTAGCTTTGTTACCGCAAGTGATGCAGCGTATAGAACTAGTCGGTAGCTCTCAATGCAACCTTCAGCATCTCATGAGCTTGTCATGCCGTGTCAATGCCGCCCTCTGTGCACTTGGTGGGTTTAAGGAATCGATTAAGGCAGGATCAGAAGTTAAGGTACTTGTGGTTAGCTTTAAATCCCATAAAAATTTATCATGTCATTGTCATTTGTCATGTCGTATCACTGCTTGTCGTATCATGTAATATCAATGCTTGTCGTACCAATGCACTTTGTGCACCTGTTGGATTTATGGAATCATTTAAGACAGGCTCAGAAGTTTAGGTATGTGTGGTTATCGTAAAATTACATAAGATTCGTTTTGTTGCACTGTTAAGTTTGACGGTAATTACATGGCTTACTGGATAGCGTAGTCCATCCATTTATGCGGTTGTTTGTTTAAATAGCAGGAAAAACCAAGTCAGCAATATGGTAGATTCTCAACATAACAAATTTGTGAGTAAGGAATTTCTACGTACCGTGAATAATTTCTAAATATTTAGTTTGCCGCCTTCTGATCAAGTGGCTACAGTGGCTTCATGGCCTAGGTTAAAAGTAAACATCAAAATGGCAGCCTCTTGGTCATGTTGTGGGTATCACTGTGTATGAAGAATCGGTGTACGTGGAACGGCTCCATGAAAAAAAAACTTTTTCAGTTGTATAACAGTGCATTCACATACTGAAAAACCTCCTGATAAAGAATCAACGAAACAATGGATCGACTGAAAAAACAGGGAATTCACCAGAAGATCAACACTTCTTTGATTGAACGGTATAAAACTACATGGAGCAGTGTAACCTTGTGATTAGCACTACCATGGCATATGTCAGATGACCTTGGCGTGAGTCTGAACTCTGCCACCCCAGGCTCCCTCATGCCGTTTTGCGGGAAGAGAAGGGCCCTTTGATGCCTCATGCTCATGTCGATTGTGGCATGTCAAAATCCTAGGAGTTTCCAATTAAATTATTCCGAATTACCTAGCAAATTGCTTCCTTCTGGTGCCACACTGACAGCTGGGAGAGCGTCAAAACTACAAACCTCCATTGTAAACAATAGTGTTTACACAGATATTGTCTTGCATTCACCCTTTTAGTCATGGCGTCCAGATAAATAGACACTCAAGAGGCGGGCCAAAAACTAAGTCCCAACTTGCACTGCAAGCTTTGTGAGGGGGCCCCCGGGGACCCCGAACAAAGCGAGCAGCAACAGACCAGTGGTCAGCATCGTCTCCGAACCAAGCGAATGCCGGTTCGAATCCCACGACCAACCGAACTACCATACGGGACTTGAAAAAAAATCACCATGCATAACGCCTGACTCAAAGGGTTAAAGTTAAATCAAAATGTAGAAAGCGTTAGCTTAGTTTATACTGCTTTTACACTCCACGTAAGGAACTGTGACATTACTTCGCTTATGTGTAGGGGCCATTTTTTGCCGTACTTGGCTGTTTTCTGTAAGTAGAGCTTACTGTACGTCTTGCATGCCCCCAAGTTTCCTTCAGTTTGCTTTCCCACAGTCCAAGCCAAGTCTACATTCCTTCACCCTTTGACTGCTGTTGCAGAGAAGTTTATGCAGTGAGTGGCACTGGAAAGCATAGTTAGTGGCTGTATGCCAATAGCACTTATTTTCGGGGGAAAAAAACCATTCTACTTTCATAGGGCTACCTGGCTTTATTTCTTAATTAATAACGTAACAGTTCTGACCTGTTCATGGTGACGTGGAAGTTTGACTCACTCCCAGCTGAAGTCATAGTGTCAGAAGGCGAGAGGGATAAGTTTTCTAGGTAATTCCATTCGGTAAAAAAGAATTGATAGAATTTTTTACATGCCACCATCGTCATGAGCACGAGGCACAACAGGGCCTTTCTCTTCGTGACGATGCTAGGGGTGACTAAAGTCTGGCTTGAACCAGGACCTCAGGCACACGAGACAGCCTAGCTGACCACCAGACCACCTTCCCCCATGACCTATTCACGGCATTGTATTCTGTACCAGACTGGAGTTTTAACGAGTACCGATATTTAATCCGCAATCCTAACTTGTCATTCTAATACACTATCTATCGCGACATACGCCCGCTGTTAAGTTCACCAATCCTGAACCAGTCGTCCTAGAGACTTCAAATTTGGTGTGTACCCATCTGGGACCACCACCTCGCCAGCCCTAAATTTTCAGACCTCTACACCCTGTAGGAAAAAATCCTGACTTTTGACGCCCAGTGCTCTTCATTGGTTTCAAGTTCCCCAATCCCGAACCGAACGTCCTAGACACTTCATAAGTTCGTTGTACGTTGATGGAAGTTTTCCAGTAGAATTAGTTCCGTTCATCCAGGCAGAATTTAAAGCTGAAATCAGTTGAAGGTGCTTCTTGTGACTGATTTTAGCAATATCCGAACAAGTGTATGTAAATGTTTTAAGCGATGTTTATTTTTTCTATTTTTACCGTCATGTGACACAATTTTTTGCTACATTCACTCAAGGTTACGGAGATGTTAGAAATACTTTTAGTGCATGGGATACTCAAAATCAGTTAGTGGGTACTTCCTCGTAAGACTTCTTTGTTTGTGTGTAATGTAGTGCACATCTATATTCCTTGTCTGTTTAGTTCAGAATCGGATACGTCAAATTACAATACTTTTCTTTAGATTACGGGCAAGGGCATTACGAACTCACAAGGCCAAATCCTTAGTATATCTGAACCTCAGGGAATTGCTGCTGTTAAACTGAGCATTCCAACCGATGGCACAATTTATGCCAGAGCCAGTGATGTCATGAACGTTCCTATTTCTCGGCTGTCTCCGCCAACTAATACGGTTTGTAGTTTTCATCCCCTCTCTGTTTTTGTTTTGTGCTTTTGTGCTTTAAGGCTTAGAGTGTGTTGATTGCTTCTTTGCAGCCACTCCCACTTGACCAGCTTGCGTTAGCTCACCATCTTGTGTCAGCATTGCACACACTTCTGGTGGCAGACAGTGGCAAGTCGCCTCTTCAGCTTCCGATAACCAGCCAAGGGGAAGGAAGTCTTCTTTCTATGGCTGTGTGCCGTGTCATAGCGGAAATTAGGACAAGGTTTGTATTGAAGAATACAAGGCCCTGGTTTCACAGAAGTTTGTGTTCCTGTGGACACACTTATAGTAATGCGTCATTTTCACTAGCGGTAAAGCAAGTCATATCGGCAATTGTAGTTTTTTCCTAGATTTAAAATGTTCTCTAAGAAAAAGTTTTAGGAGATACGAGTTATGGAAGTCTGCAGACTCTACAAAGGTGTTGTTGAGATGGCAAAATTTTAGAAAAACATGAGGAAAATCATTAAATCAATTTTATCGTTGAAATTGAAATTAATCAAATAATAACAGTGGCAGATCATATTAGTAGCTCTTATCAGTTATGGTCAGGTACTTAAATAACGAAGTTGGAAGCATGCCATTACTGTTTTTCCATGCTTGCATAGCAGAACAAGTCGTGGATGTGATTTAGACAAGTTTTGCAGAAATTAGTAAACTTGGCTTTTGGTGTTGATGCCTATTAAAGGGACTTGCTTTTAGACAATTTTGACAGATTTAAGTGGGTATTCACCAAAAACAATTTACAATCAGGCTATCTTTGTGATGGTAGATTTTCTTGTTTGCTTGCGCGATATTCATTCCACTCTTGTTTTCAATCAACAGAGCATGTATGGTTTTGTCGAAAAACCTCTCCGACAGTGCATTTGCAACAGCCTTTATGCAACACTCTGGCCGATCAATTGATGTCCTTAAATCACTCGCAAAAGACTGCAGTGCTGGTTGCCGCTTACCGGTTGTGGAAGCTCAATGTGAACGTTTAAGGATGCTCTATCGCGATTGTGCAAAGCCTCCCTTGCCGCCAAGTAAAGCAAATGGAAGGGTATGTTTGGTTCAGGTTAATTTCTAATGATTTGATTTCATCTAGTTGCTTTAAAAAAGTTGCTAATTCATTCTTGTTAGTTTTTCAATTTTTTAACAATTTACGAAAATTTTATCAGTTTTCTTTCTGCTGAATTTTTTAAAAATCATTCAGGAATGCAAAGGGAATAAGCCAACAAAGAATATTATTTTCTGCGTTTGCCGTAAGGTTTTGCTGATTTGGTTACTTCATCGTATCTCACCTGTCTCTGTTTTCCTTTGATAAATCATATTTAGATGAAGGAGATTACTCTGGACCCATCGCGACCATATCCTCCAGTCCGAGCCAGCATTTTTTCACAGATGTTGACATCTATCACATTCCTTGGTGATCCTAGCAACAGTACCGGTCTTCCTAGAGGAACCATTGTTTATGGCACGCAATCCATTCCACAGCAGGTAACAACCAGTAATAAAGCTGTAGCATTACTGGCTGAGTGTGTACATAACGAGGTAGGGGTCCATAAAAAATCGCAATAGCAAAATTTTTCTAAGTCCAACCTTTTTTTTTTTATTAGCACGCTCCAGAACCGTAAAGGGTCAAATGATGTCTATAGAACGGGTAGTTTTGAAAGTCCCTTTATGGTTCTGGAGGGTTCTAACAAAAATGTTTGGACTTTGAAATTTCTAATTTTGCTGTTGCGTTTTTTATAGACCAACCTGTATTATTTATTGTGTTCACAAATTTGTGCGGCTTTACAAATCAAAATTTTTGTGTTGCGTAGTCTAAGGTAAATCTATAAATTTTATTTCTTCTTTTTTTTTTTTTTTTGTAGGCACCGTCTTTTTACTGGGAGCTGGAGATTTGTACATACGGCGAATCCCAGGATGATAGTGGACCCATCATCTCATTTGGTTTTGCACCTTCCGCTGAGAAGAAAGAAGGAGCTTGGACAAACCCAGTCGGAACGGTTCTTTTCCACAAGTAAATAAATTCATTGGACATTCATATTACAGTTTCTTTTTCATAAGATCTGTCTTCATGTGTTACAGTATGAGTAAGCTTTTCTTCGTTTGGCATTGCATTGCCTGATCACTTGATTCCAGCAGCTCAGCCTTCTCCCAACAATAAAACGACATAGAAGCGCAGCAATGAAACAGATTATTTCCACGCCTGAAACAAACGTCGCACCCACACAGTTTTGCGAACACATGTTTTAGGCTAAATGTATCCTGCCCATGCAAAACTTACTCCGCCGATGCAGAAACAAACCACCCATTACGAGATGCCCCTCACACAGGTTCGAAAGCATTATTGGTTCGGAAACCTTCACTGGCCTTAACGGTGTTGTCATATCACTGTCCTCACAATTGGCATCGAACAATTGGCTAAATTCCATTGCTGATGGAATACTAAAGACTGCAAGCAAACGTTAGCCTTGTTGCAACAATAGCAATGCACATGTTAAACAATAGGTGGGCTCAGCTGCTGGTTTTGGTGATAAGCAGGTTACTATCCGCTGTCCTCGTGCATAGCTCAACAATACTCTGGCATTGCGTGCCCTCGTTCTTGTTTGTTCTCAGTGCGTGGAAAGTGGGTAATATTCTACGCATAATTTTCATTCTACTCCTCTCCTCGAGAAAAATGTATGCAAAAGTTTAATAACATTTGTCATAGGGTCGACCTTTGTTGTTCCCTGGTTTTTATTTCCTTTAACACCTCCCTGCACTGCGCCGTTTGTCAAAAATTGAAAATTATAAAACCAGTGCAACCAGAGAAGTTGTGAAAAGATTTACAGTACGCAATTTTCCAGTGAAAAAATGGAAATTTTATACTTTAAACACAGTGCCATAGCAAGAACGAATAATCCATTACTATGCAGCGTATTTCAGTGTTCACTACATGGTGAACGGCGTGTTTTTTAATTTTTTTTAAATTAATTTCTTTGAGCCAATTTAATGCTTCTGTGGCTGAACCGGCTCAATTTTGATAGACTTAAACAGGACTGGATAGAATTTTGATAGACTTGTTCTTTGGTAGACTTAAACCGGATGGAAAGCATAGGCTCGATAAGGGTTAAATAAATACGAATATAAACCTATTTATGTTGCCGTTTTAGACTTGTATGTTAGACTGCCTGAGCGAGGAATTGAACCCTCGACCTTTGAGACCAAAGGCGTAAATCCTACCGCTGAGCCATGCTGACATGGCAGTCGGACATACAAGTCCAAAATGCAACGCAAACACTAAACAGGGTTTCATCCGTATTTACTTAATTTTGTGGTACACTTAGCAATTGGTGCTGCTGCGGATTGCGACTGTAATAATTTTACCAAGCAAATACAATGAGTTCTTTCGTTAACATTTTTGTTTTCTAATTAATAGTAATGGACGTGCAGTGCATTACAACGGTTCGAGTTTGCTTCAATGGAAGAGTGTGCGGCTTGATGTTGCCCTGAATCCTGGCGACATAGCTGGATGCGGCTGGGAAAGAACTGGCGAGACTCCGGAACTTCCAGCCCAACAAGCTAGAGGAACCGTATTTTTTACACACAATGGTCAACGATTGTCAGCTTCGTTAGACGATGTATCAGGCGGGCTTTGGCCAATAGTTCACATTCAGAAAAAGGTAGGTGGTTGGTTGTTCACTTAACTAATTTTGCCTTGTAATGATGTGACAGTATTATTCACCTATAATCTTAATTTTTTACTACAATTTTGGTTTCTTACTATCTCCAAATACTTCCCGTAAGTTTAGGCTAAAATCGCTTATTTAATGCTAAAAATGCGAAAATTTAAAATTTAGGCTGTACTTAGTTCCATCACCACCAGGCGGCAAATCTGTTCATTACCCAGCAGTCACTGCCGCCACGTCTTCACAATCGCTTGAGCATCGACTTAGCTCCATAATATTTGAATTGTAAAAGCGAAGGAAAATGCCCTTAATTGTGCATCAATTCGTTTTTGTGATCGACGTGTGGTCACATCTCAAAACACTCGACATTAGTGTTGTTCTTATGTCTCTTTATTTAATTCTTGTCCCATTTGTCTGGATCACTCCCCTGACGAAATTCATAATTTCCTAAAAACGTGGCGGATGCCAACCAAATTTCCATTCAATGTTATCTGTCTAGCTCTTCGAATCGTTCACCATCTTCCAGTCGTAGCTCGAGGTCAAGAACATTAATTCTATGTTTGGTTATTAATCGGGACAAATGTTTTATTATCGGAAAATTGAATAATTATCAAATGGCATTCTTAAGCTTATCCATGGGCATGGTGCCAGTTCACTTGATAACCATAATGACAGTGAGCCGGTTCTATTGGACTCTGTTTACAACTATGTGGTAACTCACCCATTGACTTTGAACTACATTTAATGAAGTTTCGTGAAAAAGTGGTGTCTGCTGTCAATTCCTTTAATTATTGACAATAAATTGGATGATCGAAAATGCATTTCAGGAAATTCTAAGATGGTGGCCTCGTCGCCCTATTTATAGTTGTCGGAGGGGGCAGCCAGCAAGTAAACAGGAGGGATACTGATAAATCCTGTGGCTACCCCTGCGCCAGGAACCGCCGTGTTTGACTGAGAACACCTTGCTCAGAATCTGTGGTCTTCCGATTCTTCGAAAGGAAATTGAAGTGGCACTATCACCGATTGAAACCAAACGAAATATGACATCTAGCGCTATGTAGTACCATCTAGCTCTTCCTTGCACCAAGCGAATGAGTGCATAACGACATTTCTTTTAACAAAACAAACAAGCCACGACATCCTTAATTATTGAGTAAAAATTTGGTTCGTCCTCGTGCACCTGGGAGCAAGTTATAAAAATACAATATTATTGCCGCTAGATTTCGCCACGGTATTTTCGTTCGCATTTCAATCGGTGATAGTGGCTCTTTAACTTGCTAAAAATGAAAAGTGTTTCTCAAAATGGAAAATGAGGTTTGTCATCGAAACCAAAGAAAAAAAAAGGAACCGGAAAGTCGATGGCTTCAGTAAGTATACTGTGCGTTCGCATAAACCCGCAATTGGGTCATTGGGTGCCTCCACCCGATCATATAATGAGAAATAAAATAAAGCGAACAATGGGTAGGATGTGACATGGCTAAATCCAATAATGAGCATAGTGCATAGTCTTTGTAAGTCTTCTCATCTGAAAAGTTAAAACTTTCTCCGCGGCACCTGATATCAAAATGTCTGTAGAGTGTATCGATGTTCCCACTGAGTTGCATACTCATGAATTAGGGGCATTAGCCGCTGATGTGCCAATCTTGGACACAGATTCTGCCTGCTCGTGGAAACTGGAGACATACCTTCATCTGCCATATTTCATGGAGCTTGGTTACATTAGTTCCTTCACCTTCTTGTGTTGTGGCCGGAACCACCATTCGAAACCCATAGGATCTGGAGATCTCTAAAGGAACCCAACATCATTCTCATTTTAAAAGGTGGTTGTTCGTTCATATGGTTGTGTAAATTTCCTGGTACCTGCACTCCAGGGTACGGCTCACCCACCTCCTTTTGGATGAAGCCAGCTAAAATAAAAGGAAGCGTTTGCGGATTTTTGTGAAAATGGAATTTTAAACCTAAAATTAATTTTTACTAATCCTAAAATGCTTACCTTCAAGTTAAATCTGCTCTCCTTCCTCGCTACTTTGCCATTTGTGTGTTCAACTTGGTTGAAAAAGCGAACGATAGCATGCTTGTCACGTCTCCAAATGTGATGGAGGTGCGTTCTGGGGGAGTGAGCAGGGAGGAAGGTAGCACAAAATTTGTTGTATTAAGATTGGTGTTTAGAAGTTTGGGCACGATTCTAAGCAAATAGGTAAAATACAGGTAAGGCCACACAACTAAATGCTCATGTACTGCCCCATCCTAGAATTCCCTGCATTTTGGATTTTTTTTTTCAGTTTGCAGTAAAAAACATTCATGCACATTATCATGTTCGTCTTCTAGAATGATGATTTTTAGACTAATTTGGTGATTCATGAGCTCCCATTTAACGGCTTTAATCTTGTTAAAAATGGTACAAATGCAAGTTGATAGTAGATTATGAACTTGTATTGTCATTAAACACCTGCTAGGCATTTTCGTGTTCGTAAAAAAAAGTACCTTCATCTCGCATCACCATTATCAGTAAATAAAAAAAATAATAAAATCCACAGGCTGCATCTTTTGGAAATTATTTCTCTGAGAAACATTTTGTTTATTTTGCGTAGCCTACGCATTTTACGTCTAAAATTCCATTTTACTTTTTCAGAACACAAGTGTGCGTGCAAATTTTGGCGCTCGCCCATTTTCGTACGCCGAAGGTCAACACCACAGAAATGCTGCCAACGAAGCAGCTGATTCTACAGAAGAAATTAGTGCCAACTTCGGCATTCTTCCATTCCATAGCGGATCAGATACAGAGAGCGACAACAGTGAACGCCTCAACCTTAGCTCCGATAGCCGGGATGGTCGAGGGTCACGGGGAGTGCCGTGCCGCGTTCCTACAACTCCAAAGCCGATGCGAGGTTAGCACGGATGTTATTTATTGAATCATCTCTGAAATGAGGACATCAAATTGAAATTGCTTTATCATAATGGCTGAAATGTAGACTGTACTCTTGTTTCAATTTTTCTCGTTTTAAACCTACAGAGTTTTCGTACATTGCAGAATTGTCATTTCAGTATGCTATTTGAATGTTTTTTTTTTTTCTGTTTTGAGCACTTTCCGATGGTCCATTCGGTTGTCATTAGCCGAAATCTGATTAAATTATAAACCAAATATGCCCAGAAATTGAATTGTTACTCCTTTAAACTATCCACAATAGTAAATAGCATTTGTATCTACATTAGTAAGGCTAAATCATCTTTGTATCATTATGGCTGTCTTGGAATTTATAGTTTTCATGTTGGTTTGATTTGTATGCTTCGGAAATGGTATTCATGCCATCATTTGTAATCGTCTGCCTTAAACGGCTAAACTGCTGCCATTTACATTTTTTTTTAGTTTGTAGCGAAAAACTGCAATTTGTATGGTGGTCGAAGATTTTTAATGGTAGTTCCAAGATTTTCAAGATTTTCGTTACTTTGTTAAGCGTTCAATCTCGTCGTTACAAATTGGTTGTTCAGTAACTCTTCCTAGTAACTGCCTTACTTGGTAATGTAATTTCTGTAGTTGAAACAAAAGTTACGTTGCTGACTTCTAGATTGTGTGTATAATATTACCGTAAATCTCCTACTTAATGCCCATTGGCCATTGCAATAAATTCGACGAAAATTGAGGGAGGGTGTCATATCCAACGTAACCTGTTTTGTAACCTTGCTACTGTCCAGAGAACGTGTTATAGGATTTAATGTTATGAAAGGTAGACGGAAGTGGTTGATCACTTACTCTGCGCTGGTCAATTTCCTGTTCCTGCACAAAGGGAAGAGTGCTTGGAGTGCCGAACTGACCAGCTGCTTTAGCGTGCTCTAGGAATGGTTTTTTTAATGAACGAACGTTCATGCACGGCTGGTTATTTACGGTACCAATCGTTAAACATGCTAAAAGATATTCAGTATAAAGGTAGTGTACAGTACAAAAGATAAAATAGTTTTTATTTTACCTTGGATAACAGGATAATAAATGTGTTGGAGGGCCAACAGCCTGGCATTCAGCCTACGTTACCCACTAGAGAGGTCGTCCAAACTTTGTTAAACCCTGTAAATTACCAGTGGGTTATACGGGGGTGCGGGTTATATGAGAGTTTTTTAACACAACTGCCTTATTTTTTGTGGTGCTGGTTATCTGGGAGGCGGGTTATACGCGTGAAATTACGGTACAGGTATAGGCGATTGCGTAAGGAGGTTAACTGGTCAACACACCACTTTTCGACCAAAAATGGGGAAAAAAATAATTCTATGACGCAAAGATAAGATTCTGAAACTTTTGAGCCACGATTACTTGCTTCGCGGTTTACAATAAGAAAAAACTTTCAGTGTACTTTTCTCTGCTTCTACTGGATGGATTTGCATACTCTTGGACTTTTTGTAAAGGTGTGATTTGAATCTTCGAATTCTCTTTAGCATACATACATTTATTCAGAAGCTGTAAGTCGTTAGTCAAAAACTAAAGTACTGCGTTCATTTTCTTTCCGTCACTTGCACAGCTGATTAGAATATCTCGTAGCATTCATAAAAATGTGAAAATGCCAAGCTTTACTGGAAAAAGTGTGCTCATTCCAACAAAACAAACTTCATCATTCTAGGTGCTGTAGTTTAGTTGCAAAGTGTACCTAAAGCAAACTATGCATTGTATTGCGCAACTTTTTACTCAAATTGGGAATTGGATTTTTGTGGTGTACTAATTTAGTACCTTATATGTGCCAAATACCAAATAAGTTAACTACAAGCTGAAATCATTTTGAGACCAGTGAACATCTTTACAGCAGTCAACTTTCAAACTAAGGTGCACATCACATTTGGAAGACCGTGAAACAGGAAACCGCAGTGGTTTACATGTGTCAACACGCCTCTAATTTATTTATCTTCATTTCAGAATACAACAGCGAATCGTCATTACACTACAAGCTGCCCTTGAGCTTCTCTGGATTTTTACTGAGTGGGCCCAATCCTCACTTGCCACTCGGTAATCAGGACGAAGAGAGCGAGGCCGAAGATGGTGATGACAAGGCGCAGCAGGAGGACCATTACGCTTTGCTGGTCAAGGCGTGGGAAAGTAAAGTGTTTCCCATCATCAGGCGACGATTCCGGAACGAAGCTGAACGCAAAGACGGCCTGGAGCAAATTCGAGGGGCCCTGCAGCTCGGTATGTGTAGCTGTATCTTATTCATTGAAAGGACGAATCGTTTAATTTATGATGCGTTACGATAATAAGTCCTTTTGAACACTCCTTAACATAGAAGGATCACATGAAAAGTACCGTTGCATTCAGGACATTGATCATTGTCAAGCAAGTGTCTGAACGTAACTGCAGTTGGAATAACGAGCACTTTTCTGAGCTTGTATTTCTGCCCTTTGGGTAAAATGCCGTTATTGTTATCAATCATTACACTCTGTAGATCTAATCAGTTTTCCAAAGTTCATTTCATATAGCATTATTTGCAGTAAAAACAGGTATTTATATTGGCATCAATAATAGCTAACATGCCTGATAGGTGATTTTCTAGCTGTATCCCTGTTGCATAGCCTACTTGTCTTTCTATCTGTAGCTCGTTTTCATTATACAAATGTGTCTTTCAGTTGTCTCATTTTATCTATTTAATTAATCATTTATAGTCCTTGAATTTTTATTGTCAAGTCAAGGCAAAATCTTGGAAACATCCTAGAATTTAAAGTTTACAGTCGATTGGATTCATTATTTCTTTTTTTCCCCCAATTTTCAACGAACATTATTTTAATTTGGTAATGCAACTCGTTCGTCTTCATCATGCGTTTTTGGTCTGACTAGATTACCTGGGATTACATCGGCTGTAAGGAGTTGGAACTTAGTAGAACTGAGGTCTTCTCCCAGTAGATGGAGTCTCCATGTTTTTGATACAGTGGGGGTAATCCATTCTTCTTATCACCTTGCCAGGTTGCACTGGTGTGCTCTTTGAGGCGGACCTGGAGCTGTCTACGAGTTTCTCCAATGGAGGTAGATTCGCATCCCTCGCAAGGAACGCAGTAGACCACACATGTCTGGGAGAATTGAGATGGGGGCGTATGGGGTTGTAGAGCCAGACGGGATTGAGACAAACTTTGGGTGGGGAGGTGGGGGGCAGCTGTGCCCTGCTACTGCTCGACTATGAATGGCTATAGTTCATATGTAAGGCATGAACTGACTGTGGAGGGGGGGGGGGGGGCTGGTCTGTGAGTGCACTGCGTCTTTTGAACAGAGCAGCTTGATCAGGTTAGGAGGAAAGCAGTGGTAACACTTATCATCCTTCTTTCTCAAGATGCATGAAACTTCTCACTCTGCCCTGGTACAAAAGTGATAACTTCTCAAAGGTTTTCAAGGGTGTCGTCATGTGCATTGCTACTGGAGGACTGGTTACTCTTAGTACACAAGGCTAAGCTCTCTTTAAAGCTCAATTGATCTACGAGGCACGGTGATTGAAGAGCAGGAATTTTTGTCTTCACTTCCTGCAGGAATATCCAGGAATAAGAGACCAATTATTTTCTCCTCAATTACCCTTCCTCATAGATCAATTGAGGTTCAAAGAGAGCCTTGTGTGGCAAGAGTGAGCCATCCTCCGGTAGTAATGCTCATGACAATACCCTTGATCGCCTTCGAGAAGTTATCACTTTTCTACCACTGCACAGTGAGAAGACTCGTGCAATCTTAAGAAAGCATGACGTTACATGTTACTACTGCTTTCCTCCTAACCTGAACAGGTTGCTTCAGTTGAAAGATGTGGTGCATTCCCAGACCAACCCCCCCCCCCCCCTGCCCTATAGATAAACTCTACCCTTTCAAATTCAACCAGGAGTAGAGTACAGTTGTCACCCCCCCCCCCCTCCCCAGCCAAAGGCTGTTTCGATCCCATCCGTCTCTTGCAGCCCCACACCCCCTTCTATTTTTGACAGAAAGCTATAGTCTTCTGGGTCCCATGCTAGGGTTCCGAGTCTGTTTACATGAAGAAACTCGTAGATAGCTCTAGGCCCGCATCAAAGAGCACGCGAGTGCACCCTCGCAAGGTGATAAGAAGAATGGAAGTGCCCTCCACTGAATAAACAACAAGTAGTACTCCATCAACTGGGAGAGTATATTAGATGTGCTATGTTCCAATTCTTTAAAGACACTCTTCTTCGAGCCTTGTAATCAGTGGCGATATTGAGAAGGGAGTGCCACTCATGACTGTCTATTGGCCTTCCTTCTCCAACATTGACCACTTGCTGAGGCCTGAGCTGGCCACCATGTTGGGCCGGAAGTGGCATGCGCTGCTGAGAAGAGATTTATATATAGTTCAGTGGTTTACTGCGCAAATTTTGTATACAATGCGCTCAAGTGATGTGATCGACGAACCTTTTTGTGGTTCTTTCGTGTCTGACTAACGGTGATTGGTTTGCTGCAGAGCTTTGTACTCTATGTATAGTCACCGTAAATTTAAGTGATCACTTTTACTGTGGACCCTTCTTGTGGTTTTTGTGTTTGATTTCCGGTAATGTCTTGAACAGCCATAGTAATTAGCGGTTACCAGTTTTTTCTATTCCTTAATATTTCACAAGTATGCCCTACATCTTTTTGCATCTTAGGGAGGATAAGACATTAAAACTTGAAGATGAGAGGACGAATGATGAGGATGAAGTGACTGCCCAACTTGTGTAGAGAAGTGGAAGAGGTAGACATCCACTAAATGAACTCAAAAGTCACTTCATCCTCACCCTGTCATATTCTCATCTTCGTGTTTTAACCTCCCGATGAAGTGACTTGGAAGACTTGTGAAATATTGAGGTATGTTATCAGACTGAAAAAACAAATTTTAAGTTGGGTGAGCAGTTTGCTCTTCATTTAAAATTCACCTATTTTGTCCATCATATTTCAAAATTATGATTGATGTAAGGTATGTCAGCCATTTTCCATATTGTATGTTTGATATTTTCTAGGCGTCCCCGACATAGCACGTCAGACAGTAGAATTCCTTTACGAGGAAAATGGAGGAATGCCTCGAGACCTCCATCTTCCAACACTAGAAGATATTAAAGAGGAAGCATCCAAATTTAGCATTGAGCGCATTCGTAAAGGCACAACTGTCATTATTCGCAGCCCCGGTACAACTACCTGTGGCACAAGTGTTTTGCCCAAGTATGCCGTGCACAGCATGCTTAAGACCTTTGGCTTACCTGGTATCGTTCTTGATGTTGATACGGTAAGTAACCAGTTAATTCAATTCATGGCTGAAAACATGGATACTGTAATATTACTGCATTAAATTAATTTAATCCAACTTGCTTCACAGGAGATTGTTTGTTTTCACCAAAAAGTCGGTCATTGACATGCATGGTCTGGATTCAGTCTAGAAAAAATTCATTGGTTTTATTCTCATTCATTTACAAATTTTGTGTATTAGATGGTCTCTTGTCCAAATTCCAACGTAATTCCCAAGGCCAATTGCGTTCGTAATTTATTACGAAATTCTTACAAAACAAACCATCATTAGTATTCAGCGATGTTTTGGCAGCTAGGTCAAATTTGGTGGGACCCGTGCTACATGGGCATTAGTTTCAGGAATTTACATCCAGAGCGGCATTATTCCAGACCTGGTTGGGAGCTGCTGGACTAGATGCAAGTTCATCATGCCAGAAGTCTGCGAAGGGTTGTTTTCGTAATAAATTAGTTTAAACTGTAAATTTTATTGAATTTGTACGGATGAACGATCTAATATACTAAATTTGTGAGTAAATAAGAATAAAGGCATTGTGTTAGTGCTAGACTGAACCCACATCACGCACATGAATTTAGGTCTAAAGACCCTCCCTAGACTGTAGTACGATTGAAAAAATTAATTGTAGCTTTTTTAATGCCGATCCCTGTTTTTTTTTGTCGAATTTAGAAACCCTTGGGTGTTTAATAGGTAATTTACGGTATCTGTACGGTATCTTAAATCGCTTATTTAGTTCTCATATATCCAAATTTAACAATTTGAAGCTATGCTTAACTTCACCTTCGCCAGGTTGCGTTCCTGCTTACTTCGCATCAGTCTTTGTCACCAATCCTCACCATAACTTGGGCATCAACTGTAGTTAGGCGAAGCTGTGTAGTTCTCCGCAATGGTTTAATTGCAACTTTTCAAACAGCCATTCGAGTTTGCTCTTGAGACATAGTTGTGTGTGCTTATGTTCAAACGCAGAGGGATAGGCACTAGGGGTGTGCGAGTAGAATAATTTTAATTCGAGTCGAGTCGAGCCGAGTTTGCATTAGAAGAATCGAGTATCGAGCCGAGTTCGAGTATTTGGTTAACACACTATTTTGCAATAAGATGCTGCTTAATGGACTGTGTGGGTCAATGTCTACAACTAGTTTTCCAGTTTTTAAGATAAAATTTAAAAATGGTTTGAGCTAGTGGCTTTTAATATGCACCACCGGAAAGCTCTCGTCGAGACGATGAATTTGGTATATTTGAACGTCAAAATCGATCAAAAATTGGCGAAGTTATCACATTTTTACTGGATTCGAGTTTGGTTGGGATAACTCGAGTCGAGTTTAAGCAGATAGGAAACTTGACTCGACTCGAAACTTTTAAAGTTCGCACACCCCTAATAGGCACGAAGAATACCATAAGTGACGAAAATGTGGCTTTTTACGAAACCTAGTGCCGTTTGTCTGGGTCATATGTCTAAGAAAATTTTACATTCATGGAAAAAGTCCAACCAGAAGGCTTACCATCGTACCCATTCAAGTTTGTCTGAACGCTCTTCGGTGTCCCATCACAGCTCACTAGATAGGAGAATTGTAAATATTTTTTGGAAATAACCCTGAACATGAATTCTACCTTTTTTTTAATGGTTCGAGTTATATGTGTTTTATGGTACATCCCATTGTTTTCGCATTCTTATTCACACCATTGATGACTTAAAATCAGGCTGCTCTCACCCATCGAGATCTCTAGACAGACTGTTTTGCCCTTGTTTGGGCTCGTTAGTAGAGAATACGCTGTGGGTGAAAGCAGAAGTACCTTGCTGTTGGTGGAAAACCGAACTGGCTTCAGCATAACTTGCTGAAGCTAGTCCGGTTTTCAGCTTGTTAACATTGATGCTTGTCCTACAGATACAACAGCTGAAGATAAGTTGCATTGCATTTAGCATGTCGTAAATCTCTTCTCTTAATTGACAGCAACAGGAGCTTGTTCAAGTTGAGACGTACCTGCGTAGTGAAGGTATCCTGGTCCGCTACTGGTATCCCATCAATGTCCTTGAACGGCCTGCGGCTGGTTTCCGCAAAACTGCCGTTACAGGAGCTCAGATCTTGGATATGAATAGTGTTCACATTCACAGGTAAAGATTTTAATTTAAGTTGAGAGGAGACTAATTTGTGTATTTCAAGACTGTACAAGTGCATTGAATATGTTGTATGCAGGGAGCTGATTTTGTGTGAAGGCATCTTATCAAAGATTTACTGTCGACGTGCTCTCCTCAAACTCATTGACCATTGCAACACCCCGGATTTTTCCTTGGAAAATTTGTCGCTCAGCACAGCAATGGCTGCAAGTGCAGCTCTCCTGCAGGTAACAGCCAAATTTTATATTTACATGAATCCGTTTATTAGGCCACGAAAAGTTAATTGTCTGGTTTACAGGCGCGTGCGGGTGCCTTAAATTATCGCGGGTCAAAATTTTTTATTTCAATCTTGGTCCACCCGCTAAAATTCATATTTTCGCCAAATTTTGACCGTTTTTGACATTCCAGTATACCATTTCATCTGGCTCGAAACGAGCTTTTCAATGGTGCTAATTTTAAGCCTTTAACTCAAACCACTAAGAAGTTATTTGACAAAAACTAAAATATTTTTAATATAGATGACATAAATAACATATTAGCAGAATATTATACTTTTTTTAGGCTGACTGCAAGCTCTTTCAGTCTTGAGCTAGATAGATGTCAGAGAAATGTGGTCAGTTAAATAAAAAATAAAATAAAATGCCTGGTTGCCTGGTGCTTCAGTTTGCAACCTTGCCCGTATACCAAACAATTTTTTTTGCGTGGCCTTATACTAAACAGCCCAGACACTAGGTTACAATTTTTGTTGTTGTTGAATACTGGTAGTTAGTTCAAAACATCATTTTTTTTTCCTCCTCAGGACCTTGATATCGAAAACCTTCAACTGTTGTCAAATGAGCTACTCCACCCACCCTCACCTGGTGGAACAGTCGGTGAAACATCCTTAAATCAGTGTCACGACCCTGGGAAACTTTTAAGTGCGCAGACAAGTTTAGCTACGAGCCTCTTCTACGATGATCACAGCTGGCTGCGTAAAGAGCTTGTATCCGCCATTAGCAGGACTGCAAACCAGGGCGAAGATTATCTTATTGAATTGACGAGCCAAATATGCCTCTGTCTTCAGGTGAGCACGTTATTGTCCTGAAATTTCATGCACCTTCCCTTTCCCTGTGTCCCCAGCGGTTGTGTGTTACTTATGACTTCAGCCACCGTACATTGCTGCTTCATATCTGGGATGCATTCAGTGATGCTAAATTTTTCGGACAATGAACTAAGTCGTTGTAGATGCTATATCGCTTAATGGTTTCACGTAACTTTTGAAAGATAGTACCTCTCTATGAGGGAAATTCAAACTTCCCTGAAAAAACAGGACTGACAAATGATTGGCTGTAGGGGAAACCAGTCAATGCCAAGATCAGTTATACCATTCTAAAAGTTTTTTTTCCCAGTGGCTAAAAATCTGGCTACAAGTTAAGCCATAAAAAAAATTCTTTGGTTCTGAGTTGCTCACGGGTCTAAAACATGTTTGTTGTTCAATCCTTTTTATTTTCATATTAGTATTGATTTTTCCATAACTTAGCCAAAAGTTGACTGATTTTGGCATTCCAATAGGCGGTTTTAATTGTTGTAACGCGAGCTATCGAATGCTGGTTTTCTCAAGTTGATAGTAATTTTAGGTAACTTTAAAACAAATCAAGTTAAGTACACCTATTACTGATTACCTTTTTTTTTTAATGACTAAAGTAAACAAAACTAGTTAGACACAATGATCACATGTAGTTTTAACGCGTTCTCGGCTGAAGACATGGTTACAAAAGGAGAGCGGGATACATTTTGGTAGATAATTCCAATCGGAAATTTCTAGGATCTGTTACATATCGACATGAGCATAAGGCATCTCGGGGCTCTTCTCTTCCCGAAAAAGTTGAGTGGCTAAGGTCAGGATCGAACCTGTGACCTATTTCACACGAAATGGTCATGCTAATCATTATGCTACTTAGTCCCTATAACAATCACATGCATTAAAAAACATAAAAAAAATTATGTTTTTCCGTAATCAAACTTTCGTTTAAACCTAAGCTAGCAGTGCAAAATATTACTCGTTTTGTGATTACTCCAGGCTGACCCATTCTGAAAAGCGGCTGCATTGAACGACTTGAAGCAAGGAAGGAGTTCTCTTTGTTGAAGCCAAGGCCAGCTGGGGCAGAAATATTTTATTCGTCCCTAACTCCTGGCCAGTTCTCGTGCTAGTTGGGAAGTTAATGCCTCTTTGTGTTGCTTTGCTAAAATAGGGTACTAGCTCTGGTGAATGAACTGGTCTGGAAATGGGAAGAGAGCTTATCTTACCCGCAGCGTATCTCTCAAACAGTCTTGTGACACGGAATGGAATATGAAGTAAAGAGTTGTAACATGGATTCTTCCGCATTCTAACAACGTTCTTTCATTCCTAAGCTTCTGCCGATACTGATACTTTAGCATACAAACGTACAAATTTAAATTGATGCCACTAGCACAGCCATTTCAACACTAGAGTGTATTAGCTTGCTAACAATAAAATATATTTATGTGGCACCTATACAATACTGGTGTCATTATGTAATGTCTTACTATTACTTTCTTCCCTAACTTCGTCGTTTGTGCCTATACCCCGTCCCCCCCCCCCCCCATCTTTTCCGTCTTCCTCCGATTTTATTTCTTTATATGTTTGCTTCTTTCAAGGCTTCTGTTCACCACGTTTCAATCCACGGCACAAGAGGAGTGTTGGGGTGCAAGGTGGTGCAAGGGGGAACTGAACAGGGGCATGATGCACAATCGGGGGTGTGGGGAGGGGGGGGGGGGGGGGGGGGGGAAGGGGGGGAATCAGGAGGGGGGCATGAACCACGGGGGGGGGGGGGGGGGGGGGGGGGGTGCGGTGTGGAAGGGCAGGAGTTAAATAAATTGAAAACACGATTTACCATCCTAAGAAAACCAAATACTAGGAGACGCTTAGTCCGGGAAATTCAATTCACCATGCAGCATGCACGGGTTCAGCTAGTGGAACACTATTGAACAACAACTGAATAGAGAGAAAAACTGAAAAGTAACGGTGGACGTGGTGCATGCAGGGTTAACATGCTATAGTGACGCTGCTTGGACAACTTGGCCAAATTTTAAAAAAAGGTGGAGAATGACCAGCAATGCCTATCTATAATTAACAAAGTCATGTATTAAATCGTATGATAGTGTAGTTACAGTGACCTATTTTAAAGCCCTTTCACCAGCTTACCATTGGTCTAAATCGCAAGTTGAAATAAAGTTACGAAGTAAAAATTAAAGGAGTACAGTTTCTTTGCTTCAAAGACATACTTTAAACCGTCTTTAACCGACAACCATGTTCGGTACGATATCGGCTGATTTAACGATAGATCGGTAAAGATATCAGTAAAATAAGTGATTGTTGCAACTTTAGTCATTGCATTTCTGAGGATGTGATAACCTGCTCTGTGATTTTAAATCTACTTTTGACTATAATAAATTTTCTTTGTTTTGCAAACGTCAATTTGTAGCTTGCCCCAGAAACCTTTCCGTTTGAAGAATTTTCCCTTTCTGAGGCAAAGGTGGCGACTGATGTCCACTTCCCTGGAGCATCTTTTGTTATTGTATCTTGCAAGAACGATCCAAAAGCCATCAAGAAAGAGTAAGTATAAATGCTTTCTACTAATGTAGGTCATTGTGTCTTCGCACACTTTGGTATTGGGTGTATTTGCTTAGAAAATGGCCATTCTTGACACTTCGTTGTGCTGGCTTCTGTGCCCCGTCTGGAACGGGTATGAGAGTCGGAGCAATTTAAGGTGCATACTGCAAGTCTACAGCTGACGGTAAGAGAAGGTCTTTGTGGTCTTTGTTGTGAAAGTAGGCAAACACATACTTTATTGAAGTTTCGTATTAGTTAAACAAAGGTGACCTTAAAATGTGTTGCAGGTATTGGGGATAAGTACGTTAACCAAACCAAGCTTATGCTAATAAAATCAGAGCTTTAAATATGCAATATTAAACTACTGAAAGGGTTAAATTCAAAGGAGTTGTCCCATTAGTCAATAACAGCATCGTCGGATTTTCTAGGAGAAGTAGTACTTCTCCTGCAATTCTGGTTGAGTTATCAGTTCTTAACGCTCTAATAAATGGTAGGCTTCTAAAACATCTTGTTTAAAATCATGGTTGGAAGAATTTGCGGTACGTTTGTTTGGTTCTTACAGTTCTAATCGGGGAAATACAACACCGAATTCTCTTCGCTTTTATGGATAAAATGCCGCATATATGTATAATCGCGACACGATAACGAACTGGTTGTGAGCTCCTACTGGTTAGAAATCGGTGTAGCGCAAACCTTACCAAAATTGTGTGGTCCTGATTACCTCCCATTAATTAGACAAACGATTTATCAAAATTTGGCATAAAATCATTGGTCTGATTAGTTGTGGAAAGTATAGCTTTTGCTGGTTTTCGTGAGTGAGGCAGGATACGCATTTAATCGAAAATGGTTTATTTGTTCAAAATGAATAAACTTCTATACTGTTAATGTTAAGCTTTGATTGTACAGATCAGTGATAAAGATACTATCGTCATGATACAGTTATTACTATTTTCATGTAATGACACAAGGCGGACTGCAGGATCTAGAGCCCGGTTAGGAAGTTGGTGTCAATGGGTCACTTTTTCTTAATTGTCGGGCAGGGCATGCTACTAGGGACCAAAGGGCAATTCAAACCTCCCAACCTTGCCAGTCCGCTTCTGGTAACAAATACTAAATGTGGTGTAATTTTGCTACGTGTTACTTTGTATAAAAGATGGGATGAACTTTTTTTTTTTTTAATTTAATTATTTGTAGGCCGCCGAACGGCAAGATTGTCCCAGCTCGAATATATACGTATAGTGGCCACCAAGTGAAGAAAAATGGGCAGGTGGTGCGCCAAGAAGTTATGTGTTATCCTCGCGATGCTGCATCGAACATTGGTAATCAGTTTCCGTCCGTCGTGTTGCCGACCGACCGTGTGCATGTTCGTCTCGGTGGCTGTGCAGCACCAGGAATGGTTTTAACGTTTCATGCTATCCCACCTCAGCTGCCTTTGGCTTTCGCATACATTGAAGTTCTGCTTGCGGAGAAACTAAAAGAGCTACCCTCAAGACGATCTTTTACGTTAGCTGACTCAGAAGGGCCAGTTATTGCTGATCCAAGACCACCTCCACAAATCACGTCCGCTGTTCTGCTTCACATCATTGAACTAGTCGGAAATTACCTATGGCGAACTGATATACCTGCCTTACTAAAGGAACGTCTTTTTCATTCACTTGCCGAGCTCCTTCGCACTCTGCACCACGCTGAAGATTTTTCCGAGGACTCCCGCTTCTTTCCAATGCTTGGACCACAATTGAGCCCGTCCCTTGCACTTTTGCTACAACTGCAGTCGGAGCTAAGGAAACTGTACGAAGAGGTGAGTCGTTTGTATTCTTACGTTAGCTTATGGCCATTAGAGTTGGTGTAAGTTTAGAACCAGTCGACGTAGTTTTTAACATGACTGTCATTAATCTAAGGTACCGTGTAATATAAGGCCCAACTTATTTTTACTAAGTGGAATTAAAAATAGAGAAATTGTCTAATTGTTTTTATTAGTTGTGACTTGTGATAATGTACATCCTGACATGGAAGTTGGGCAAGCTTTGCTTTAATCAAATTTAACACTGAAGAATGAAAGGTCTTAATACAAAAGTTTATTGTGCTAGTTTGCCTTTTATGAAATCTATTTTTGGTAAATAATTTTGGAAAGCCTTCGTGGTACTTAACATTTGCTCTCGACAAAAAAATTCATGAAATGGCCTATTAATTTCTATGAGCCTGTGCAGTAAATTTGGCAACAATCTCGGGAGGACGTTAAATCCAACATAATCTATTTTTCTAACCTTACTTTATCCTGGTAGGGCATTAACTCCACCACGGAGAAGTCTGCGATTGTGTAATCATTTACGTACGTTTCATTCTAGATTCATTCTAGTACTAAAGCATGGCCTTTGTTTTCATTTATTCGCAAATAAAATTTATTAGATGTCACTCATCCAAAATCCAACGTAATTCACCATTAAAATTAATTTCCACCAAACAGGCCTTCATAACGACAGACCTGGAAGCGGAGGCGATTTCGTGCTGAAACAGCAGCGAAAGCATTTGTCCTGCATCCAGGAGAAAGTAATCCACAAGTCCTAATGCTTACTTCTGGCGTGGAGCAAACTTCCAGAAAATAGCGGTGCAAACGCACGAGGATTTTAAGAAAATGGGGCTCTTACTACAACTGTGCATTTAATAGGCAATTTACGGAACAAACACTGTCTTCGAATGTAAGGCTCAACGCCAAAAACTACTGCAGAAAAAAAAGCCTGAAGAATTGCTTTAACTCGATGTAAGGCAACGTGTTAAGTTTTGAAACAGCAGTGGCGTACATACTTTTCCTGTGGTATACAGAAAGTTCTTTAGTTCGTTTTTCCCTCGGGTATGTAGGTAAAGAAATGGCGATGAAGAAAATTGCAATAGCCAATAGCCATTTACTACTACTGTAACAAACTCCCCTCTACCATACTAGGAAAATGTATCTTCAACCGTTTGTAAACAAAATGTAAACTTCCGCCTAATACTAATATTGGAAACCACAAACGACGACAAACCTTAAGCAACATGTAATCGACCTAACTTGTGGCGACTACAAAATAATGATTCCATGAAGTTACTTTGGTGTGGGTAACTAACATTGGCAGCTAGTTTACGCTAAGTTCCAACTCAGGCCACAGTGCAGACCATAGTCCATAGATCTGATTATGTGGTTCATCAGATTCAAAAAATTAGCAGGCAAAATTATTTCCTTTACTCTTGCACAACTTGTACAACCATGTGAAAAATGAATCTAACCACGCAAGAACTTAGTTGAAGAAAAATAAAAGTTCGTAGACCAAATTATTATTGATACGATGCAACAAACATTAAAAATTTTTTAACATTAAAGTGCTTGGTGAAAAATATTTGGTTTGTAAAAAAAATTGGTTTTGTATGTGCAATGCCAGTTTAGAAACGTCATAGTCTAACATTTGGAAGTGGAGGACCTTCCTACATAAATTACTTAGGTGAGGTATCTGCTGCGTGGAGGGGTGCCGAGTCATAAAGTAGCCTAATCGCCATAGTGACACTGGACGCATCCATAGAAAGGACAACAAATTTCATTTAACTGCTCGTATCAGGGATCAGCCTTGATTTCAAATTTTGGAACAAAAATGGTGTTTTATGAAAACCAGAAGCAATTATTATTGGTTGAAAATTAAATGAAGTTCGTTCGTTGTCTTTTTTGAGGATGCGTCCAATATCAGCCAAGCAATTACTTTACAAGGGACTTGTTAGTTTAGCTGATCGCAACTGAAGGGGGCCAGCAGTTCTACTTCTGATTGGCTGATCATTCTGTGTCCTTGGGAAATATTACTAACTACCTCAAAACCGGACCTGGCTGGGTGAGAGCAGTTTGATTTTAAAGGAAATATTATCCTCTTTCTGGCTTAATTTTGCTCTCGTGGGGTTGCTTAAAATAACCTTCTAAGGCCATTAAAAAAAGAAAAGTTGGTTCTGAGGCCCTACCGCACCGATTTTTTGACCGAAAATGAAAAACGACGCGGCAAAAATAGTAGTTACACATCAAAAATGGTCCTTAGTGAGAAATGAAAACATAAAATTGCCATTCTTGTCGTTAAAGAATTTTATGAACACATGGTAAGCAGAATTACGAGATAGGGTTCTTTATTTTACCCAAAATAAAAAATCATTCATCAATGTATACAGAAAAATAGAGCCGAAAAATAAATAAAAAATAAAATTCCGCCCGCCCGTATGGATTTCATTAGAAAAATGCCCTCCAACTTTCTTTTTTTAAGTGGCTTAATGTAAATTAAATAAAAATGGGCCACAAGCAAATACACCACCGCTGTACTGGGAGGGGGGTGCGAATAGTTCAATTACCATAAATCGTCTGTTTGTGGCCCGGTCCTCAATTATAGCCGGTCTCTAATTGTAGCCGGGTATTTTCCCAATCATGAATTAATAGTAGCCAGTCTCAAGTTGTAGCTGGGTATTTTCCCAATAATGAATTAATAGTAGCCAGTCTCTAGTTGTAGCCGGGTCAAAATGGCTTGACTTTTAACATGTAGCCCGGGCTACAAATAGAGGATTTACGGTATTAACTTTTATCTCCCATCCAGCACTTGTCGTTATAAAGTTCAGATTGCCAGTACAGATTACAACTACAGTACTAAAAAATACAAGTGTTAATGCAGTCAGTTGAAATTCTTATGAAATAATACTGCCATTCTGGTTCGAACTCATTTGTTGTTATCATCGCATTATTTTATTTACAGGAGACGAAAACTTGGACATCAAGCAGCACTCCCAGCGGGGTTGGCATGGGCTTAGGTGTTGGTGATCATGGCCGCTTTTCGTCGTACTTCCACTCGTTGATGGAGGTGTCGCTGGCTGTGGCTGAGGTGACAAGTCCAATTACACCGGCACTTTGCAGTAGCGGACTCGGTCTGGCTGCTAGCATGCAAGGAGGCTCGAGTCCTCCTCCATCCGTTGCCCCGTCCAGCCCCTCCGCAAGCAGTAAACGGAAAAAGCTAAAGGCGAAGCGTGATCGTGATCGCATGTCACCTAAGTCGCGTTCAGGTTCAAGTAGCCCCCGGAGTAGCATCTGTGAACTGGACACCACAGGGGCCTCCAGCAGCAACAGTTGTGGAGGTCCTTTATCAGGAGTTTCGTCCATTGATAAGCCGGAAGACACACTCTGGTTCCACCGAGCACTTACCATGTCTCAAATCCTACGTTACGTTGTGTATGGCGATCCTCAAGGTAGTGCCGTTACCAGTGACGCCGTTTCGGATGCTAGTCAATCACTGGTGACGCCCACTGCCCCGAGTCGCCTCTTGGTAATTACCGGCATTCCTACTCACCTACCTGATGAACAAGTGAAGAAAGCCATCCGATCAACGCTTACAAGTATCGGCGGACTGTATCGCGATGATGTGTTTGTTCCCGTGATTGACTTTGGCGTTGTTGACTCTCCATCTGAGCCGAAAATTAACGAAGGCCAATCCAAATTAATAAAAGGGTGTGCTGTGATTGAAGTTCGATCAAGAGCAAAGGTAGGTATCACGATTACATATTGTATTTACATAAGTTGAGTTGAATTGATTCTTAATGCCTACCTTCTTACCATACTTTCGTCTTTCATTGTTGCAAAGGCTCTGGTCTGATAAATAACTTAACAGCAGTTGCAACAATGGTCCTGGTATATGTATACATTGGATACTTACAATACTTTTCATGCGTTAGTATGCTAGTTGTAACAATAGCTGGTAGGAATATATATCCAGTGTACACGTATTTCAACAATTGTTGATATGCAACATTACACGAATTTGCAGTACATCATGATTGTTGATCAGGGACGAGGGACGAACTATTATGCCACGCTGTCCAAAAATGGACTGATCCATTTTTTATTCAAGATGGAATTAAAACGATCGAATCTGCTGATAAAACTTATCTGGGTTTATTCATTTGCCTTTATAAAAATTGATGTCGTATGATAATAAAACACTTATACGGGTTGTTATACATGATTAACTATTGGATAGTTTTTATCCCCAAATAAATTTTTTTCGTCTGTTTAAGACGAAAGAAATTTGTCTAGAAGTACCAAGAAAATACCATATTTTACTTCCCCAAAATGTACTCTACTGCAATACTGATAACAAAATGTCATTCAGATTCGCACGAACATACATCACAGAAACTCCCATTTAGATCCACCTCCCCATCTATACTCCCAACCCTCGAGCAGGCATGGTGTGATTACCTCACGCCACGCCTTGCTCGAAGTGGCTTTCAAATTAAAGCTAAATGTCAAACGTCAAATACTATGGCAGAGAAGTACGTTTTGGAATAAAGATAGCTAAGTAACGGTTTGGTACCGTTAAAGGGGCCAACCTGTTGCAGCTGTTATTACCAGCTCCAACACGTTCTCATTCAAGCAGTGTTATATTTGTTTTATTTATTTTTTGTTGAATTGCAGAACAGTTAAAACAAAATTATAATTTCAGAAATGTACATTACTAGGCTAAATGGAATAGAAAAAATAGCATGTTGAAAGTAATAAATGGATGCCTACTTAGTACTGTAGCTGCATTTACCTACAGAGTAGATTATGTATCCGATGTCAACATAGATCGCAGTAATAAAAAATCAAGGTTAAAAATATTCCCTGTGCTTGTATTTTTGCTTGTATTTGCCTTTATGGGAGTATTGATTTTTGCTAAGCTGTTGACTGGAATGTAGCAGCACTCTAAAGCTCAATAGAAAATATAAACGGGTTGACCCAAACGGATATTTTTGCTTGAATGTGCCGGAGAACCAAAGAATTTTCTTTCGTACATTTAGCTCTGCGTAAATATGGTATGTTTCATTGGCTAGTTCTTTGACTGAAGGTTTGTACACAATAAGTGCATATGTATGATGAAAGTTTTAAAAGTGTATCGATATTACAATGTCTGTGGATGGACTTCTCGTCTATAACGTGAAATTTATCTTACAAATCTTTAAACATAACCCAGTTCAGTAAGACTTACTGTGTGAATCTCAAATAGCTGCTATTAATTTACTGATCTCTTTATTTAATTTTTTGCGGTGATGGTGTAAGCATATTTCTCCATGCTATTTCTTCATGGAACAATTGGTCCATTTTCCTCCTGTCTGTTTCAATCATGCTGTTAATGATAGTATTACAGAAAAATGATCCCTATAAAGGATGGTCATTTTTGTTTCAGATGGAAATAGCACGAAAGTTACTTATGAAGAGTAAAGCATTGGTCGGAGGTTTGGGTCTTGATATTGGCTCAGTGTCGGATGACATTTTAGATGTGACCGAAAATATTCTTTCAATATCTACTGTTAACCAAAGTTTGCAAACATCCGATGCCGAAGACGCACCTGCTCTGGAGTTGTACTTACAGGAAAAGGTAAGATTGAAGTAGGGGATGGGGGAGTAACTAGTCCCGTCGAACCGAGTTTCTCGAGCAACTCGAGTTCAAGTATTTGGAGGCATCGTTCAATTTTTAAGTACTTTTTGATTTGTTAGGGCATGGGTTGGATAAGTTTAGTTGGAGAGTTGGGTCTAGATTATTGTCCTATGATTAATGTCCTGTCATTAGTGACCTTGATTAATGTCCTTAGATTAATGTCCTATGATCATTGTCCTATGATTAATGTCCTATAACTGATGTCCTATATCTATTAACATCCTGTGATTTATGTCCTATGATTGATGTCCAATATTAATGTCCAATGATTAATGACCTAGATTAAGCTGAAAATTGGTAAATGCCTACTACAGTGGAAATTTGACGACATTTCTTGAGTAAATATATTTTTTCTGCCAACAGAAGCACTATTGTGAAACACAATAAGTTTTCTTAACCCTTCGTGGGCCATTAATTTTCAGATTAATCTAGGATGCTAATCATAGGAGATTCATCTTGGACATCAATCCTAGGACATTAATCATAGGACGTTGACAAACAAATCGAAAAAAATCAAGTTCCAAAGTAGAAAATTTGATGTTTTTGATGTCTCTGTGTTGAAAAATTATATGGCTTGTAGTCTGTAGTCTTGTAGCCGACCTTCCAGCAAAAAAAATGTTAAGCGTTAGTGAGAAATGAGGAAGGCCTCTACAGATTGTCTGGCGATCTGGGAAACCTGGTAAACCGGGAAAATTTGTGGTTTTGGAAAGAAAGTATGGGAATTTGGTATAAAGGTTTGATGGATACGTGATGTGCATGGTGTTGTTTAAAAAGCTTTTGTGGCATTGACACATAAAAAAATGAAGTTCATTAACATATCTTATCACAACAAATTTAATCAACGTTCTATTGCAATATTCAATTTACCCACTTAAAAAATATAATAAAACTAGACCATTAAATTGTTAGTACAAATGAAGAGAAATGTTAGTATAAATTAAATGTGAAAATTGATTTTAAAAAATAACGGAATTTGTAAGTTGCCATGGTCAGACACCCTGTACTAAGCAATCTTTGGGTGCGTAGGAAGCCCAAACTAATCTGCGAAGTGACGTTCACCAAGAGCCAGAAAGTAGTCAGAAAATCACAAGTAGAATCCCAGGTGCCCTCTAAGAACCATTGGGGGAGGGGAGATTGAGGGTTAATGGCGCGTCGACGGCTAGTTTATTAGCACCAATGGTGTCCCTAGCGAGCTTATGTAGGATGTTCCTCCTGTCCTAAATCTCCTAAACCTATCCAGTCGTTGATTTTTCCATTGATAGTTATAATATTGCATACTCTGGTTTAGTCTCGAATTTTTGAGTACCGCACATCTCGAGCAAGAAAGTTTGAATTCAAAACTCCTAACCTTGAGAAACTGTTCTGCTGCTAATAATATGATACTTTCTTGTTCCATACCTTCCAGTTGCTGCTGAGTATGAACAGCACAGACCTAAATGACGAAGCTCTCATTGCCCTCACTGAAATCTTCCACAGTTGTTTTCTCGCAGAACAGCGCATGAGTTTGAGCGAGACCCAACACTCCTCCGGTTTTATTTGTCTCGGCAAAGATCAGATCATGAGTCAAACTCAAGGTTGGTAAACTTAATTTGCTACTTTAGTTAATTTACAGTGTTGGATTCGGCGTTCGTACAGGAGGCGTCGATAGAACTGGAAATGTCCCGGAGAAAAATAAGAAAATTCCAGGCCTGGAAGGGATGTGCAAAATACGTAGGCTGGAAAAAAATACTCTGGAATTTTCGTTTACTTTTATGTGTAAAACTACCTCCTTTCAACTCTTGCCTCCCCCTTTTTTCAGTTTTTGAAAGAAACGTTAAAAAGGATGGAGGAGCTTACACGCCAGGTGTAAGTCCTAGTCCTCTTTCCATCTGTGTATGACATCAACTTAAGCGTTCATGGATTTGCAATGTGTGTACAATTCTGATTGGATTAGTCTTAGATGTTTTGGAACAAGTGTTTTCGATTTATTTGATTGAGTACATCTCTTTATTACCTTATTGATTTTTTTGTTGGTGATGTCGTCAAAATTGATGGGAAATTGCTTTCGTTTGTTGAAAATAATGCTTGTTCAAGCGATCTGCAATTGGTTCGTTCGTGGCACGTGACCTGAGTGCAGTATGGACTGTTATTACGTGACGTCGGGCAAAACGAGTCAACATCGTTGCTATTATGGCTAGTGCGAGTGCATCACTTGTGAATGGACGGTAAGTTTCAAGCAAAGCTAGTGAAGGCCATCGCGTGAACAGCCAGCGATTCCTGGAAATTCCGTTTTATCTGTGTATGAAATCATCATCGTCAACATCTGTATGTACACAATAAACAGCTGACTAGGCTTGCCTCAGGCCTGATTGAATTGTCCAATGGAGAATGCGCGATGGCCTACGGGCTACAACGAGTAGATTTAGCGAGGACTATAGGTTCTCTGGGCTTGTTGCCAATTGGAACATAAAAGCATTAAGAAGCCTAAAATTCCTACAAACCGGCAGTTTATTTCTTTTTTCATCCCGAGTGACTCATCTCTGCATACAATCCTTTTTAGTAAGAAAAAAGTTTAAAGTACCGACTCGAAGCCGTATATGGAAAATCTTCCATAATCTGGTAAATGGTAGTGTGATTACCAGAACAGTTGAGGACTAAGAGGGAAAGTTGCACATACAATTCAAGGTAACTACATATTACGATTGGATGGCTTCGCGCCAGTTACTGGGACACCTTGGAACTTTTTCCATATACACTTTAAGCTTAATCTATTTTCCTGCAACCTTGTTTCTTAACGTGCAAAAAAATTGTTGTCATCCTGTACACATTTGGTAACAGAAAGATACACCCACCACCAAAAAAAAAAAAATACTCAGCCCAAACACACCGAAAACGATCGCTGCATATGTGCGTCGTGTCTGATTATGTTGATTTTTCAACTTGCTGTCGCTGGCAGTCTCCGCTGCAAATGAATGTATGTAGTAGCCAGTGCCGTCGCTAATTACTTTCTGCGCCAACCGGTGGTCAAAGTTACTCTTGAAACTGCTTTTTTGTTACTTCGAGTGCTTTAACACTACACGAAAAAGAACTTGCCGTGTTTTGGATCTAGTTCCAGACCATACACAGTTAATACTAAAACTAAAAGCAATGAGAAGAGTGAAAGTCGAAAACGTGTTGTCGTCCCTCTGAGCTTAGGTTTGTCCCGGTAACCATGTTACCAGTTACCAAACTTTCTGCATGTAAGTCTTGTTTACAAAGTACTGACTCTGTTAATTTTTCTTCCTTCCCTAAGAGTAATTCCACTGGTTTAGTTTTCTATGGTTAGTTGTTGTATTTTAAATAATAATTTACCATCTTTCTAAGAGTGTGTGTACTTTTGTATGCTTTCAAGTTGATTGTGAGTACAAAATTTCCTTGAATTTTGAGTGCAACTCCTTGAAAGAATCTGAATTTATAAATAGAAGTTCTTAAAACCCGTACATTTCTAACATTCTTGTATGTTGTTATTTGAAGGCAACTTGCTGGGGAACTTCTTCAGCAACGTTCGGGCGTCAAAGCGATCTTTGCAAGAGCACATCAGTTTTGTCCTGGCACACTACGGACTAAGCAAATCCAAGGACAAAACTGAGTAAGTGAAATACGATGCTGAATTTGGTATACGGGTTGAATGAATGAATTGGTACAGCCATTTGAATTACTATACTGTATTGGGTAAAAAGTTGATAGCCAGGGAGAATTGAAAGGAACAATGTAATTGTATCATAAGAATAATTACGCAATTACCACACACGGACGAACATAGAAAAAGTCCACTTGAATTTTCGCTGATTAAATAAAGGGTCTATGGTAGTCCTTTCACCTTCAGAAGTAAAAATTTGTTGAAGCACAAAACGATCGATTTTTCGATCTTTGTTTTGTGCTTGAAAAAAATTTTTTACTTCTAAAGAAGGTGAAAGGACTACCCCAGACCCTGTGCGTAATCACTGACAATTCAAGTGGACTTTTTTTATGTTTGTCCGTGTGTGGTAATTGCGTAATTATTCTTATGTCATCAAGTCGCCACAGTAGAAATAGTAAACACCGGTTACCGGTTTTTTCCGTCAATGTAATTGCGTGTGAAAAATCCTTTCTACTGGGCAAACAATCGGGGTATATTGTCGGAAATTGTGTAATGATTGGGTCAGCAATGTTATAGTCTCCAGTATTGGCCGAGTCATAGTGGTTGACTGATAATTAAGCAATCGCTTGGCTATTAATAGATAAAACATTTATGGTGTGTGCGTTGAGAGTGATTGTTGTGATTGCATGCTTTTCATTCATTACATGTGGAGTAGGAACCCAGTTCTTGCTGGACTCGCGTTTCGTGATAATCATTGTTAAAAAGCATTGAGGTGTGAACAAAACATTTAGGTGACTCTTTAAACTCTTGGATGCAAATGTTTGCTTCAGAAATTGGTAATAAATGTGAACTTTCTTACACGTTAATTATCCAGCAAGCTGGGACGTGCGGGTAGGGGAGCTCTAGCTCCTGCCTTCATGGCAAAGTGTCCCTTCTTTCTGAAAAAGTGCCCTTTTTGAAGCGGGGGTGTAAAAGAGCCTAAAAAAGGCAACAACGGGTATGAAAGTGGTGCAAAGTGCGGCAAAAATGGTTCAAGTTCCGCAAAAGGGCGTAAAAAGAGATTAGTACACCAAAAAAGAAAAGGTCCCCAGAAAAAATTTGTCCTTGCCTTCTCGGGGGCATGTGCACGTCCCTGCCTGCAAGCATCATGTTAATTTAACGTTACTAATAAGGCTGCACCGATACCGATTCGGTTTTTTTTTTATTTTTCCGATACTGGTACCGGTACCGATATCCAAAATTGTTTCCCCAATTTTTCATCAATGCTGTAATTTTCTGCAAAAGTCGAATAATTATTAAAATTAAAAAAATTTAAATAGTAACCCGTAGTTAAAACCTAGCTAGGAAGATACTCTGTGCTTTCCTGAGCAAAACACCGCGAACTGCATGTCATATTCTCGAACGGTTCCAAAGTTATCGATATGTTCGTGAAAGGTGCCATTACCGATCCGATACCACTAATATCGGCAACCGATCCGATCCATTATCGGTATCGGTGCAGCCTTAGTTACTAGCATTGAGCTGTAAAAACTTAATTAGGCCGCAAAAAAACGCGCAAGCCAAAAACCTCAAACTTTTCCGATGGGCACGTAAAGCAAGGAACAATCGTTAATGGATCTAATATCCCTTTCGGGTGCTGCTGTTTAAAATGTGAAGTGTCTGTAATAATGTTACTGTTTTGTGTGATGTTTGCAGTGAAGATGATAAATCGGAATCGGAAGAAAAGGAGGGAAAAATGCTGTCAAAAAAGAAGTGGAAAGGAAAAATGGCTGCCAAGAATGAAGAGTCAAAGTGAGCCGACTTTAATTAAGACTTACGAACCATTACTTTCAGCAATATTTTTAAACGAAATTTTGAGATGAAATTAGCTATATGCAATGAAAAAATGTAATTTTACCAAAAAGAAATATTTTGCGATACAGTTAAACCCCGTACCTTTTCAAACAATAAAACAAGAGTAGTTTTGAGGTTCTTCAAGCAACAATGCACACACAAGTGATTGTTTATTACGGACCCATAGACTATAAGTCATAAAGAGGTTTCACTGTCTTTGGTGAATTTCTTGAAAACCGAATGGCTCATCGTTTTACTTTCGTTTAAAAAAAAATACAGGAAAAACGTCTTACTCCTGAACCAAATTGTCTCTCAACCACGTCAGTTGAAGTAATAATTTTCAGTAGATATTTATGTGTGGTGTTATTCACTTGTCTTCTACCTTTCTTGGGGAAAGTCCAGCAAGCACAAGACTACAAATTACATGTTTACAATTCAAAACATGCTCTGTTACGTGTCAAGACTTGGTTGTGCCACTGGTGGTTCCAAAGGATGACTGGATGTGGGACTTCCACTTGTTAAATTAGTTTAGATGTTAGTTCCAGCTAACTAGCAAGTGGAAGTCTCTCCTCCCGTCATCATTTGAACAGAGGGAACCACCAGCAGCACGACCAAGTCTTGACGCATGACGTTGTGTATTTGAATTGTGAACATGTAATATGTAGTCTTGTGCTCCTAATCTTTGCCTGAAGTAGTAGAAGTCGATTGAATAACACACTACACCGACAATTTCTACAGACAATTTGCACTTTTGCTGACGTAGTTGAAAGACAATTTGGCTCTGCATAAGACTTTTTTTCTTGTATCGGGTGAATTTTGCGACCCCAAAAAATCCTCGCAAAAAAGAGCGAACAGAAAATTGGCCTCGTAAATGGCGTACAATACGAGTAAAAGTTCTGTTAAATTTAATTTCAATTTCCACTTCAAAACAATATTATCAGTGAACAGAAGGCTATATTTTACTACCGAGTTACTAACATTTCGATGAAAAATAATTTCTTTCGTATATTTTACACCTCTCCATTTGAAAAATGGGTTCGAAAAATGTGATCGAAATTGTTTGTAGTAAACAAGTTGAGAATTAACGATGTTGCAAAATTGCAGCTAGTACAAATGAGAGCTTACAAAAATGTAAAGAAAACGAAAATGCTCTTACAAAAATGACATTTCCTTTACATCAGCTAATCCTTGAGATTTTGATGATAAATCTGTACTGAACAATTTCTAACCGATTCAAACGCTGCAATTGTGTACAAGAATGTTAACAAAGCCCAACAATCCCTTTAGTCCCAAAGAAGAATGGCGCCTGCTCGTCGATAATTTGTGAGGTACTTTGTTGTGTAAGTGAGCGAATATGAGTGGTGGACTTGAACTTACAGTTGACAAAGAGTTTAACAGTACTGTAGTTCCAATAACGGTTTTCTTATTCGCAAAATGTTCAGACGTGAAATGATAAAATTAATTAATCAATAGATGATAACAGTACTTCATGGTGTTAACTACTTACTTTTCTTGTCAAAACAACATCTGGCTAAAAATCGTTCTTATCAATTTGGAAGCCCAGTGCTTCGTTAAAATTCAATGTGTATTTTTGTAAACGACTTCAGAATGACTATAGCTATTGACTTGTAGTTTACACCCGAGGAGAAAAAACCATTAGAATGGTGTATTTGAATGTAAAAATTCTGCTGATATTTGGCAAAATTAATAAATTATGTTCGTGAGTGCTTAAAAACCACAGTTTGCTTTTTAAAGCAAATTACGATATTACGTAAAGTGCACTTCGCATACGAGACAATACGGTATTAGATAAGTCTGAAAATTTGTTCAGGTGTAGCAGTGTAGTTACCAAAGTACCATCAATATTGTGTCAGTAAGTGCGAAATGGTGTGGTTCCTAACACTGAAACATTGCTACCTGTAACTTGTAGCATATACTGGGTTTTCTCTTTCATCCAAAAAACTTCTTATAGTTATTGGGAAGTATTCATCTATTAATGAATATTAATAATATATTCATTTTATTTTGTGGTGTTCTT